>DWLO01000114.1:0-26649 GCA_018245335.1 Dalla quadristriga
ACTCGAGAAGTGCAAGTAAAGAAAACCAAAAAGGTCAGTAAACCAAAATACCTACACTGAATAATTAATTAATATAACGACGTATTAACTCTTACTAATAATATAAAATATATATAGGAAATTGAGCAAGAAAAAAAGGATACAGAGGAAGCTAAGAAGAAAGCTAAACAGAGTTCGCTATTAGGCTTCCTTCAAGGTGTAAACAGCAACGAGGAAGAAGGGTCAATAGAGTTTTCATTTGCTGGATTATTTAAGTGCCTATTGTGCACTCATCCAAAAGGCAATGAAGAAAAAGTGCAACTGCTACACATTGGATCTACACTAGAAAAAATGGAAAAAAAGCTAGATATCCTAGAGAGGTATGTAGTTTTTCTAGTAAGTGCTAAAGCCAATTACAGTTATATGTGTCATCGTTACTTCCAATACTTAACATTTTTAGGGCTGTTGATCCTCATGGTCATAGCAGAAGCCGTAAATTGTCCATCGGACCCAGGGGAAGTACTAATGGAGATCCGTTAGTTTCGGTCGCAGAAGGACAGGAAGATGATGATGATTCCAATTCCGAAACGGATACACTTTCCACTACTCCAAGAGTAAGATCTCTAATAAATAAAAAAAGAGTAATTCATCTCTATTGTAAGATATCCCGATATAATGTTAAGATTTTTTTTTTAGGAAAAACGCGACGACCTTATAAATCCTTACTGGATTGAGGATCCAGAATTGAAGAAAGGCGAAGTTGATTTTTTGAGCCAATCTGAATTATCATTCTGGAAAGACCTTATTGATAAATATTTGTATCCGATCGATGCTAATAAAGATGAACAGGTAATACCGGCGTGCAGCACAACCTAGGGCCAGTTAAACAAAACAAAAAACTCCAAAATGTTAGGCTATGTCGCTTTCCATTAAAATACAGCGAACTTTTGGCTTGATTTAAAGGCATTCCACAATCTTTATAAGTATAGATGCTAACCATTATTTAAATATTTTTCTAAGGTGTGCCCATAGAAAAAAAAAATATAATTTTGTTCACCGGCCGCACAATTCCAGGAATCAAAATGGCGGAGTATTACTATGCCAATATTTTCGCCTCGTGTTGATTCTTATACAATATACCTAAGTTAAAAGATCTGCTTTTATCTGCCAAATACTTTATTTTATGACTGTTTTAATCCTAATACTTTTGACCGTTTCAGCACCTGATAAGATATTTTGTAGCAATAATTATAATATTAATTGATACTTATGTGCCCACGATTTTAGGCCCGTATTACCAGGGATTTGAAAGAATTGAGAGACTCATCTGTTTTTTCCTTCTTTATGGTCAATGCCCTTTTCGTCCTCATTGTGTTTTTGCTCCAACTGAATAAGGACAACCTTCACTTTAAATGGCCACTCGGAGTTAAAACTAACATAACATATGATGAGGTTACACAAGAGGTAACGTGAGAATCCAATACTCAGTAATCGGCCTTCAATGATGATTCGGGATTGAGACTTAGTCTTAGTCTTAGTCACAGTTAGTCAGTTTAGCTACATCAAAGCTACAATAACCCAAACATTGCCACCGTCCCAATCATCCTTGAAAGTTGATGTCATTAATGCCTTATTTTATGTAATTTTACAGGCTCGCATTGCAGGCGATTTGATAGAGCTTCGCAATAAATCAGTTTTTGCGTTTGTTATGTTCAATGCTTTATTCATATTGATTGTATTTTTGTTACAACTAAACAAAGATCAACTCCACGTGATTTGGCCTTTGGGAGTAAAGACAAACATTACGTACGTCGAGGAAACAGGCGAGGTACAGCCAAATATTACAAAATCTGTGTGTCCCCTCACAAGTCTAACGACCTTCTTCTAACCGGTTTGTCTGGGATGGCACACCAGCATGAAGATCCAAAAGATATCTTCTACACCGTGAACTAAACAACTTGGGGGTCACTATTGGTTTCACGAGTACCCTAATCTGTATCCAAGGTTTTAGAAAAATACCTTTAGAATAGTCAAGGGTGTGTTTATGATTGGAAAATACTTATATTTCTATGTCCAGAATTAATAAGGGTCACACGTCACTCCCCAATCGTGCACTATACCCAACGTAATC
This sequence comes from Dalla quadristriga, assembly GCA_018245335.1. Lineage (NCBI taxonomy): Eukaryota > Metazoa > Arthropoda > Insecta > Lepidoptera > Hesperiidae > Dalla > Dalla quadristriga. The sequence goes on from DWLO01000114.1 coordinate 2,111, forward strand.
CTAAATGTTTCTGTGTTTCTTTCTATTAAGGTGGCGGAATCTCTTCCATTAAACATGGTAACACGGTGTTCCTTGTATATATCTACTTTGATTTGTTTAACATAACGATTTATTTTTGTTTCCAATTTTAATATTTCTCGTATTAATGGATTTTTGGTAAATTCTAAGTTTAATAACATATTACATTGTAGAATAATACGTATATTGGTATATTTTGCACAATTTACGTTCATGTAATTTCGTATTATTAGTTTCCGTTTAGTTTGTTCTATGAAGCAATGGTAGAATATAGTTATGTTATTAGTTAGTGGTCAATCAAACGTGATGAAGGAATTTTCGAATTACAAGGTTTTACTGTTGAGAGTTGTAAATTAAACTAGAGGGAATTGGAAATAAAAAGCCTAAAATAGCAATAGGCAGGCTACATGGATCGCAAGACTGATAGCCGATCGAAGGAAGAAAGGTCTTTTAGTGATGACCAAGCCTTGATAAAAAAACCAAAGGGGCTCCTAGATCAAGTGAACTGGTGACAGTGATGACATGCATTTATTTACAAATGCTAGGGGAGGCCGAGGTTGACGGTTGGATGAACGAATTGTTAAGGATTCCATTATATTCATTTATATTAAAAATAACATTCATATGTGCTGCTTTTAAACTAACAACTCATTTAAAACAATTATTTATAAAAACAACTATATCTAAACTATATTTTTAGGTTCTCATTTCGAAGGAGTATTTGCAACTAGAGCCTATCGGTCTAGTATTTGTATTCTTCTTTGCATTGATCTTGGTAATTCAGTTTACCGCTATGATGTTCCATAGATTTGGAACCCTTTCTCACATATTAGCATCAACAGAATTGAATTGGTTCTGTACAAAGAAGGTATGTACCGTATACATGATGTTGTTTCGTGAATTAGCCTACAAACGTTTTGCCTTTGTACCGATTTTTTGTCTTAGCTTCAATAAAGTAATTTTCTCCGTTTATGTGTTCCTGCTGGCGCCTCTATGACCTATAAAAATTGCCAAGTGAAAGTGAAAAAAACGTGAATACGGTTTCAGTTAAATTCCGCTAAATTTATATATGCCACGAACAGGACTGAGTAACGAGTATACTACAATTCCTACAGTCCGTGACTCGTTACAGTTGTTCATTAATGGTAGTGACTACCATGGTACCCCTGCATGCATTTTTAACAAACAAAACAGCTTTATTTAAAGTTTGATATTAATTTCAGTCAGAAGACTTATCTCAAGATGCTCTGTTAGATAAGAATGCAATAGCAATAGTAAAGGACTTGCAAAAACTGAATGGATTGGACGATGACTACGACAACGATTCGGGCTCGGGCCCGCACAATGTGGGCAGAAGAAAGACCATACACAATTTGGAGAAAGCCAGACAGAAGAAGAGGAATATTGGCACTCTGGATGTTGCTTTCAAGAAACGGTTCTTTAGTATGAACGCGAATGAGGGCCCAGGTATGTTATTGATCTACTTCTTTGTAATTCCATACTTTCCATGCAGATAAATTATTAGCAACAGGTTGCGAAATAAATATGAATTTTAAATGATTTAGGGCTTAACACATCTACTGTATTAACACAGTCGTTACTAAATTACAGGTACACCAGTGTTGAATCGCAAGATAACATTGCGAAGAGAAACTCTTAAAGCTTTAGAAACGAGGAGAAATTCAGTGATGGCGGAAAGAAGAAAGTCACAAATGCAAACACTAGGCGCCAACAATGAATACGGTGTAACTGGCATGGTAACAATATGAAATTATTTATTTATAGGGAACAGACAGTAAATCATGTTCTTAAGAGCTAGTTATGTTCGTTTGCTAAACTACAGCTTCTCATACGCGTATCAATATTAAATATATACGAGTATTATCTATTTAGTACTGGCAATTGCTAGCCTCCTCCAACAATGTCTTATAACTTTCGACTCCGCATCCCGGTTGTTTGGAAGAAATCGCTTGTATATATTGGTGTAAAATACACCGTATTATTATTACCACAACACTTAAATGTTTCTACCATTAAGAGTATATGCAGAAAAGGAGTAAGAATCGATCTGAACCAAGTCACCTATGTAATACCAAAAATACCAATCTCTTGCAACAACTTAAATGTTTGGGACAATCTGATGATAATCTCAGTACATAACTATAGCTGCGTCTAATATTGTAAAAAACATAAGTATAGTAGATAGTTTAGACATCTTATATTAGATAACTTTTAAATCTTGGCTGCAACCCGTTGTGGCCTACTGCAGGGCACGGGTCACTCCTCACAACTGAGTAGGTCTTGAGCGAACTCCACCACGCTGCTCCAATGTGGGTTGGTGGAGGGGTTAGTGGCCAACCCAAGCCTTCCGACAAGGCTTAACAACGGTTATCTAACGATAACAGCCAGGATCGACGGCTTAACATGCCCTCCGACGCACGGAAGTGCTAAGACATTTTGCCACTAGCGATCACGCATCCAACTGCCGGCAGAGATCGGCGTGGCTAAACTCGTGCCATGAACGCTTCCTGAACATGACTTTTAAATCTTAATTAATTTCATTTCAGTTGAATAATAATCACGGTGCACCTCGACACCGTACGTCAACGGCAAATATCTCAGTGAAGGATGTGTTCGCGGAACCCAACGGCGGACAGGTCAACCGAGGGTACGAGGCAGCCCTAGGCGATGAAGACGACAGCAATTCGATTAGGCTACAGCCGCGACAAAATCAAGTCACCTTCCAAGGAAGATATCAGTGAAAGCGGTTCATTCGCGGATTCTAAGAGTTGCCAAAATTACGTACGAATTTAGACGAAGTAGCTAGGATAATAAACTGTAGATACTCATTATAGGATAGTAAAATAATTGCTATTTCCTGGAAAATACTGAAGACCATGGACTTAATAACGAAACCCTTAATTTTAGAATATGTTTTTAGCTTGTGATATTTCTAATCTTAATATGGTTGAGAATATTTGACGACGTAGGATTATTTTCAGTCCATCTCTTAGTTATCATTTTAAGGAATATACACTGCCACTAAAATTTACTTTTTGTAATTTTTGATTTTTGTAAGATGTATCTGACAAATATAAATATTATGGATATACAAATGCTTTTATTATCGATCAATAGAAACTTTTCTTCAACATGTTACTGGCCACACCTGGTGTATATTCTCGGTGCGATCGCTCCAAACGATCTGAATCAGTTGATGACACAATAAACACCCCCATTTGCATTACAGTCAAGTTTATGTGAATAATTGAAAACATACAAAATGAATTTACAGCGTTACATCCATACTTATTAAACTATAACTTCTTAAACAAAACTTACAATAAGTTTCTTAGTTTTCCAAAAATGACACAAATTCTGTTAGTTTAAATAGCTGATCTTCACTGGATGTATGCAGTGCAGTGGGTTGGACAGGTGGAGAAGGGTTGATGGTAAAACCGTCTTCATTAAGCTCCCATTTGCGATCTCTGCATATCTGTAGGACAGCTTCCTTACTTAGTCCAGTCATATTTACTACAGTATCTATGCACACAGAACTGTAGGCTCGTCCGATTAAGTTGAAGGCTCGCTCACGAACTTTCTCTGAAAATAACAAATTAATAAATTATAGTTATGAAATTGCAATTCTTGTCAAATCCGGTCCTTTTTCTGAAGTCTTTTTGGTGTAATTGACTCTAGTTTGAAGCAATTTGTATTGTTTCGTTTTACAAGATGTGGTGGATCTTAGCCCTTAGCAGCATAAATATACATTGTTGTACCAATTTCATACAGGATTGCAGTAAGTGGCCACTAAGAACTTTGCATGGCTGTGTGTTTACATAACATACATACATCAGAAAGAAATCCATTCATCCATCAGCATTTAGACGTCCACTGCTGGACATATGCTTCCCCCAACTGAAGCCACTCCGACAGTGCGTCCTGTGCCCTCTGTCTCCATTCGAGGACGTTTCTTCCCCATCAATTATCAGTCCTTCGAACGACGTGGCCTGCCCATTGCCACTTAATCTTGCTAACTTTGCCAGCTTTGTCGGTAGCTTTTGTTCGTCTACGGAATCATCAATGTGAATTCGGTCGCGTAACGAAATTCCGAGCATTGCTCTCTCCATAGCGCCGAGTTACCTTGAGCTTACGAATGAGGCCGACGGTAAAGGACCACGTCTCGAATCCATAGGTCAACACACACTGGTCGAATACTTTCGACTTCAGGCACTGAGGTAATATGGATGTCAAGATATGTCTTAATTTCCCGAACGCTGCCCAGCCGAGTTGGATTCTACGAGTGACCTCTTTATCGAAGTTGGACTTACCCATCTGGATAACTTGTCCCAGGTAAATATACTAGTCGACAACATCAAAATAGGCAAGAAAAAAATACAAGGCATTTATTGTATAATTTGGTCTATTCATTTGAAGTTTGAAATCCAGAACGCTGGCTGGTGTATAATTATTTAGTGTCTAATTTACCCCACAATCGGTGATGTTGTGTGATAGTTTAATAACAATCAATGTTTTTAAATGATAACACTCTTGGTGCAAGAACTATGATGTTTGTATGATAATATATGTAGGCCCTGACCAGAGTGAGAGACAACCTAGCTGAAAAATTGACAAAATTGTATTCTAGATACTATATTTATTAAGTAAGAGTCATTGAACGCAGCACTACCCGCATATAAGATCCTTATCCACAGGAACTGTGCATTGTCCTGCCCATGTCTCTCTCCGATAGGGTATTCAGAACTGAAGCATTCAAGCCTGGGATTTCTCCCTACTCTCTGGCCCATAAAATATCACTAAGCAATAAATCACGCCGACTCGTCGCTCTTTTGCAGTGTGAAAGAAAGACAAACGAGCAAACACACTTTCACGTTTATAATATAAAGTAAAGTAATTTTTAATTAACTAATCAAATACCTTCCAAAGCTCGTATTATATTAGCCACTGGTTCAGTCCATGTATACGCTGCCAGTGCTTGGTACGTGCCTGCTAGATCCTTTCTCCATAATTTCTTGCCTACTGCCCATATTGCTGCTATTTCTGGGTTACTGCTGGTGATGTTATGAGGAATTCTTTTCCATAAGAATTTAGCATTGCATCTGAAAAAAATAAAAGAGTTCATTAATCCTAGAAAGTACAGAGGGACTGACTGTAGAAGTTTATCTCTGTAATATAAACAAAGCAAATACTGATTTATTTATTTCAGTGTATTTCGCTATTAACTGTTCAAAAGATCTTATTGAACTTAGTAACTAGGCCCGATAGGCTGATTGTGTAGCTTATCTATCACCCTTTAAAGGTCAACTTTTGGACATGGACCTCCCCTTATTACCAACACTGAGACTGGCCCTGAGCAGTTTGCTCCTGCCTTTTGCAGGTTGTCACCTCTATATAAAGTGGTATCGCCTCCTGAGCAAGTGGCAAACTTTTAGGGAGCCATGTTCTCCATTTGAGCACTTTTCCACCATTGGTTAGCAGTTATATGCCAATATGTTCCGACAGCCTTGCTAATTCTGCTATGTTTGTAACTTTCATTCACCTTTCTAGCAGATATATCAATACAAATTTCACCATAGTCCTATAGCTAGCTGATAAATATTTCACATATATTAAACATAAACATTCTATTATTATTAAAATATATTAAGTAACGGTGCCCTTGTGACGTACAGACTCTGCTTAATTACAGTAGGGAATTGGAGTAAAGTGACCAGGCATACTTTATGACAGCCATTGTAAAGAGGCTGACATCATCTTCGTTAAAAGGCAAGGTATGAGCATGGCACAAAAGTAAGAGTTCTGCTTAAAACATTAGGAGCTTTAAATCACGCTGAAGATTTGCATTACACACATTCCAGAAACAATCCAGGGCAGTGCACCCAGGTGACTGATTTACAACAAAATAATAATTTCGCTATTCCTATAATTAGAAACAATTACATATTGTGTACGACAATTATCATCGAACAAAAATATGAAAAGAGTAAAACTTACAAATCATTTTGATATAAGTATATAGCTAGTAACTGAGCGTATGTTGAAGGTAACGCCACACCAGTTGGGGCCTGAAATTTGTTAAAGAAATTATGCATTTGCAAAAATAGAAACAAGTGTATAAATTTTTTTCTAAAAATTGTATTGTTTTGAACATACCTCTAGCTCTTGTTTTTCTAAGTCTGCACAGAGCTTATCAAAATTAGTGATCATGCTGGTACTAATAGAGTTTATGTCTTACATAAATTCACCAGGAAATGCAATATTACTTATAGTGTTAAGGTAAGGGTAATTAATAAAAGATATTTCTGATATCGTCGCTTTATTTGTAGAATAGTGAAAAGTGAGTGAAGGAAGTGAATAGTCAATAGCCGGGCCGTGCGTATGGGTTTAAGTCAGTGTCAGTGTCAGTGCGTCCGGTAACGACATGACAGGGGTCTTCCTACGCATCCGCACTGTCAACAGGCGAAAAGCGTGGGGCCTACGGGTCTATAGGCATCCGTCACTACCCGGGCAGATACTCGGAGAGATCAAAGTTTCCCCGGTGAATTTGTTTGTGTGTTGTGTGTTGTTGAAACAAGGAGGGTGGGAATGTGTGCGTATCGATGCAGACTTAGCGGTGCAGTCCATTATCCCCAAGGTGGTCAGGGGATTCGACAGACTCTATGAGCTCCCGCTTGAGCGGCCTTCCCTCCGGATTCTTAGATTATGTAATTGGCCGCCATGTTTTGCATATATTATTATATTGCTTAGTAAATCCACTTATTGCAGTTTTCGTTTAACATTCCGCATTGAACATCGTCATTGTCTTGCTGCCGGTCTGTCGGAAGTTGAGGGAACAATATAGTCCTAAGCGACCTATAAGGAAATGATCGAACCAAAAATGTCAATCCTACAGTCGACTTTCAGTATCAATATCAATTTATATTTTAGTTTCCAAGCAGCAATGGTGTTTGAAAGTGTGAGTTTTACGTCCATATTGTTTCATAGATGTATAAATCCTGGGGCCAAAATCCGCGCTATTTGGTTTGCAAAAATGCTTCCATGTTTTTCCGATCGCTGCAGTTGTGTTTATTAATTTGTATTTATCATTTATTTTGATGTTTTACAGTATTGGCTAAAGAAGGAGGGTTATGTTATTCGAGTGTTTGTAGGTATGTTTTTTGTTTATTTTTTTAGTAATTTAGACTTCATCCGTTTCGGGGCTGTTTGTTATTTTGCTATCGTTTATTATTCTATCAGTTCAATAATATAATTTTTATCAAGCTGGATATTCCACTTACCATCCACTCTCCTTCTTTTCATGTTTCAGCTTTATTAAGCTCTATCCAAAGGATGTCCAGAAGATAATATATCTTTCTCGCTAGAAAGCGTATTAATAAGATTATCTTCTGTATTCATATACCATCAGATCATGTTTCTGTTTCCGTATTTGTAACGGTTTATTACCGAGAGGTATATGGCAGCAGTGGACCTCCAAGAGCTGATGGAAGGATGTATGGACGAATGCAGTCACCCCAATCCCGGTTTTCATAGTATAGCAGACTTGCACGTACGTACGTACCCGCAAGTACCGCTTAATCTGTTCCATAAATCACTCTATGCAAACGAAAATGTTTATTCAGCTAAGACCCGCGTTTGAATGTGTGTGTGTGTGTAACACCATAGGGCTACGTCTTTGCTTCTGTGATTAGTGTTTGCATGGAACTCTGACCTACTAACGCAGCCGAGTGACTCTTTTCGTGCCACCCATTCGCTGAGGTATTGAAACGTACGGAGAGGCGAGTGTCGCTTCTTTACGTAGCTTCTTTGTCTTAACCCTTCTTTTGCCTTCCCCGTAGTGGTGGCAAGAATAGGTAGTAAGCTATAAATATCTTATATAAGTACACCAACTCACTCATGATTATATGCGCTAATCGCGAATTAGATTGTGTGTTAGGCAATAGCGCAGGTCTTAGTTCAACAAACGTTCTAGGGTTCAAGACGGGTTTATTAATTTATATCGACGATTGCACGATTATAATAATTCTGAAATAAGGAAGCACGACAATCGGATTTTGTTCGCATTTTCAAGTTTCTTCAAGCTTTTCATTGAAACTGAGTTATTATAATGAGTTAAAATGGTGAAATAAAATCTTACCGATAAGGGGGTGTCTGTTAATTAGAAGCGATATTAAAACTAATCTAATAATTTAAAATCACATGGAATACGCTATTTATATGACACCTAAACATAATAAACCGTTTTTTAAATCTGCCTGTCTGCCTGTATGTCTGTCGGAATGTCTGTCTGTCTGCGGTTTATTCGCGAATAGGCTCTGAAACCCTCGTACCCTCGTACACTAACTTACTGTATAGGTTTTGTGTTATCTTAATATCTCGAACTGTTTTTTAGTTACAGCCCATAGCATCTGTATCTCAAGGGTACTATATATACTCGTATATTCACATTACGTAAAAAATACTTTTCATAAAGAAACTTCTCTGTAAGTAATTTTAGACGTGTGAATAAGTTCTATATTAACTACCATCGTAGTGGTGTTCAGAATGACGGACCACGTGGGCTCGTGAAGGGATTCTGGTCAGTTAGAAATTACCCTGTATATATAAAATATACATATATTTCTTTATGAAAAAGTATTTTTTACGTAATGTGAATATCAAACGACCAGTTCCACCAACCACTGCCGCCTATGGACATCTGTGGCAAAGCTCAAATAGGATTGTGCGGGGTTTGTAAATTAGTTAGTCTGTTAGTTAATATTAGTATTCCTGGAGTATTAAAAACTTTAAATGCTATGAAACATTACGAAACGTTTACCCTACTCCGGTCGCCCAATGGCAGATGCGGCCCTAATGGAATTAATTGTACCAGGCGTTACTTTGCGGAAATCCATTGTTATAAAGCTACGTTTAATCTACTTTGCAACAATCCAATATATTTTCATATATACATACATATATGTAAATATATTTTCATTGTTGCAGGTGCATGTTTTTCAATGTGGGAGGTTTAGAGGTGCTATAAGAATGAAAGTATATAACATCATACGTTTTGCTCGCGGATAGTTGCAAAGTAGATTAAACGTACTAGTAGCTTTATAGATACGGCTCTGTACATCACAGTCATTCGAGAATGATTCGAGCGTTGTGCATCCGATTTGCAAGTGTGATTATGCTGCATAGGCAGTGTGGCCTTATTTTTTATAATTGAATTTCACGGTTATTGATCGAGGGATTGGGCGGGCTATAGTCAACTTGTCGGCTCTTGTCGCTTGCGCCTTGCGTCACAATGTAACCGGAGCACCGGAGCTGATGGCCTGACACCGCTGACACGCTGAGTCATTCTTCAATATTGTCGTTCATAATGCTAATTTTCTCGTTATGCGTGTACCAATTTGCATCTTAATGCTCTTTGTAGTAACCGTGCCGGGATTATTTGTTTATAATAGATGCATTCGTTTTGTATAAGCTCGACGAGTTAGCTAGGTATCTATTAGTGACAGTCATGAGTCTGATGTTGTCATTCGACATCGGGTGAGAGTAAATTTGATCTAATGAGCCAAAGATAATTCTTTGGCTCATCGTGAATTATATTTTCATCATCTTTAGTAATGAGTCATGATTTTGAAAAAATCACCGCAGGTACATAGTAGAAGGAAAGAAACCGTACGATCTGTCACAGTACATACAAATTAAGTGATGTATGAGTACTTATCAATAAGGTAAAGCATGTGGGTATAGGTACCTATACATGTTCATAGCAAAGTTTCACCAAAATTTGCATTCAGGCAAATTAATTCTTACCGTGAGACAACCTTCTATTACAAGAGCGTCCACAGACAGACAGATATATTGTGATGCTACCAAACATTAGAGAACTAAATAATATTTTAATATGTGCTTATTTTGAATTTGACCATACACTCAATAGAGCAGCGTAATATGACATTAATTATTAACCAATTTGATATTTTCGGTACCCATAACTATATTTTCCGACACATTACATTTTTCTGCTGACCAAAACATCAATATTTTACCAACCGTTTAAATAATAGCCGTTTAATAATAATGAAATATTGACTATTCATTTATTTATTTTTATGGGTTTAAGATAGCAAACGAACATGCAGCTCCACCTATCCTCTGCCGCCCATGACATATGTGACAAACCTCGAATAGGACCGTAAAAGGAACTGGGGGTGTTAGTCCAGTTAGTATGAGATGTTAATAGGAATGTTAATTGGTCAGTATTCGTTAGTATAAGGACTATGGATGGGAGAAAGGACTGTTAGTGACTGTAAGTCCTGTTAGCCGGTGTAAGTAATATTCCGGTTAGTAGCGGTTAGTAAAACGGTAGTGACTGATATACAATTGAAAAATATTTTTATGTGAGATTAGCTAAAGTCCATTTATACGAGTACGTGCCCTTGTGCTATGGAATTCCTTGAATGCAAACATTTAAATCCAAATTGGTACAAATGTACCTAGTGCTTAGGTATACCTTAAGATTGTATACTCAGGTCTATGCTTTGATTTATTTAAAACAATCAAAGGGTGTAGGACTTCAAACTTCAAGACGTCCAGTGTGCCGGGTATTATGATTTCTTCTTTTACCAGAGGCGCTCTAGATTTGTCGTAGGTACCATGTCGCCGTCAAATTATAGATAGATGCTGGCTAAAAGCACCCAAATGATATTTATTCAAACATGAATTTATCTGATTGATTGTCTTTGCGTTGTAGAAATTGGAACCTCGTTGGAAATAGGTAAATGTTCTTTAATTAATTAACTTACCCAGCGATTAAGATGGCCATAAATATTTCTTATCTCGAAGCTTGATTTAGCGTGGTGTGGATTACATCAGGCAATTTGAATATGGATATTGTAGTAGGTAACTTACATCCTCGGTCACTTCAATTGATCCCATGCCTAATGCATGACTTGATTAAAGAATAGAGTAGAACCCTATCAAGGGAGCCAAAACAATAGCTTAGAAATAGAAGTGCAATTACTGACCTATCTTATAACGCCTAATTATTTTGCGCAAGGTGTTTGCGAGGAGCGTTTCGTCACTTTCACTTCTTGTTGAATTGTCCAATGAAACTGTTGTCACGCTCTGTCGGTAACCAATGGGCATGCTCACGCCCCGCCTTGAAGGATAGGCGTGCGCTGCGGCCCCGGCCCAAATAGCCTCAACAATGCCTTTGTCCCGCGACGTCGCACATTGCCGAATAAACAAAGACTAAGTGTGAGTCAAAGTTATAGGGAAATGTAGTCTAATCCAATGTTTGCACGGTAGTGTATCTGTGCCTTTGATACTCTGATAGGGCAGATAGGGCAGGGTATGGTGCAACGGTGTCGGCCGACTGGCCCGGGTGACCCGCCGTTAGAGGTCAGCAAAGACGGAGTGTGAGTCAAAGTTATAGGCAAATGTAGTCCAATTCAATGTTTGTACGATAGTAAGTATTTGCCTTTGATACTCTGGTAGGACAGCTAGGGCAGGATATGGTGCAAAGGTGTCGGCCGGCTGTCCCGGGTGACCAGCGGTTAGAGGTCAGCAAAGACTAAGTGTGAGTCAAAGTTATAGGCAAATGTAGTCTAAGCCAATGTTTGTATAGGAATGTATATGAGCCTTTGATACTCTGGTAGGGCTGGTAGGGCAGGGTATGGTGCAACGATGTCGGCCGGCTGGCCCTGGTGACCCGTGGTGAGAGGTCAGCGTCGTCGGTCCGCCGCGCCGCTGCCGCACTGTGCCGACAGCGCTGTGTAAAATCGCTAATTATATTCAATCTCGGTATCGCTTCACGCTGGATTGCCACTCACACGTGCTTTTGAAAGCGCAACTTTTCACTTTAGATGTTGCACATTATAAGACGTCCGACTTGCACCTAATTATTATTAAGTTGCAGTGTGCAGGTCGTGTCGTTCCCATCTGACGATATATAGTTAATTTACCAATTTGTCACAGTCAGGTAGACAAAGAATAAGCGAGATGCTGATGCTAATCTATTTCCTTTCATAAATCGGAAACCCACCCGAATTCAATGTTTACGCACCTTATTTTAGGTAAATAATAGTAGGTATACAAGGTATGTTATTATGTAGGTATTATGTTATTATGTATGTAACCTAGTAAAGTCACTACCATTACGATATTAACTCACTCCATGTCTATACAGGTCCACTTATACATTTTTAATTCATATTAAAATGCTTTTATTAAGAAATAAGTCAGTAAACATCCATATCTATTTATAAAATGTACTGTGTTACAAGTATTGTGTTATCTATCTAGCTTCGAACAAACTTACTAAAGAATTATTATCGCTACTACTTAATATTATATATTCGCAAGTGTGTTTGGTGGTTTATCCTTATTTTACGCAATGGCGCGGCGGTGCAACGGATCGATGTAATTTTTTGCACACAGATGGTTTATTAGTCGGAGAATAGCCTAATATAGATAGGATAGATATAGTGGGAATTTGTCGCGGGTGTAGCCACGGGCAAAGCCTAGTATGAACATAATACTATTGTTACATTATAGTATCGTGTAAAATATACCTAGTTATTTAAAATGTAAATCTAAATTATATCTAGATCTAAAATCTTGCTGGACATAGAACTCCCCTAATCGACGCCACTCCGATCGGTCCGGTCCGGTCCCTATGAATCCAACGGAGGCAGCGGAGGAACAGGAGCGGAAAGCAAAGATCATTACGAAATTAACGACAAATTACTTAACAGTTCGAATTAAAAATTTATGATCTTAAAATACTGTATAACCATTCGATGAAGTCATCGCCTTATAGTGTGTTTTAAATAAAGCTTATGATGAAATCTTTTACAGCTTGATTGTAAAATTAGTCTTACGATATTAATTAATTATCGCTCACCTGTCAACGAGGATTTCTTTCATTAACGGAAATTGGTTATTGTAATACTTAAAGTTACAGCGACGTGTGGAATGTTTTACTTTTTGTGGTGACCAAGATGCTGACTAAAATCAAAATTGTAGTTGGTACTAAAAAATTTGCTTTGTCTAAAAAAAGGTGACAAAAGAGGTCAGACAAAATAAAATCGTATTGTATTTCTATTTTAAATGCAATTTTTTGAGAGTAAACATCCATTCATCACCATCCATACATTAGCTTTTGAGTCTACTGCTGCCTTGGGTAGTTGACGCCACTCCGAGGTCCTGTGCCCTCTGAAAATGCCGTTTTCTATTGCCACGAGAGGGATTTAACGAATGAAAACCAATCGATATCAGAGTGACAGCAATTGGGTTCCTCTTAAGGGCAGCAAGTTTAGAGTTATTTGGAACTCTTAAAAACATAATGTGAGTTGCCGCACGCAACTTGGAACTCAACGTTTTTGATACGTACCAAAATGCGTACACAAAAGTTTCAACGCATCCAAACATAATGGGCATTAATTAATACAATTAGCCCTCGGCAAATTGCACATAAGACTGAAATAATGAGCGTAAATTGAGGCAACTTTACACTTCTGATTTATTGTCCTGCACTTGCAAGATTTCGTCGAAGAGAAAACAGACCAGTTCGGACGGATATTACGGGCGGTATATAAAATTGATAATGAATATTTATAAAAACTTAATCACAGCTCACCGTATTTTCCAGCAGGTCACGAGGAGAAACCATTAATCAGAACATTTCCATTTAATCATGTGTTATTTTTTCTCTACATCAATTGTGCATTTCACTTAGTTACGAAGTGCGTAATTGACATGCTGTTATTATGATGACTACTATATACGATTACTGTCTATCATTATACTTACTATCTTTACTTATTATTTTAATTATCACGCCAATTATATGTCACTTTAAAGAGGAAGATTTGTATATTTGTTTGTTTGTCACTTTATATTTCAAGAACTGATTATGATTTAATAGTCAATTAACGTATTAAATGATGTAGTAGATTTTACTTATACTGACTAATCACTCTTACATTGTTTCGTTAAACGTGTAATTTTTTTGGGTATAGAGTAGGTACGACCCCAAAGCATCTATGATATTTTTGCAACACTAAAATTTTCCAATAAAATATGTGATGAAAGAAAAAAAACGTTTATGTGTATCTAATTGCTAGTTTGAAAGCAAGCTTTTAGAGATATTAGGTACTTAATTAACTCGCACCATTAGCGCTGTAGCGCTTGTCCACCAAAACCGTCTCCGAGCGACGAAATAATATCGAACCGACTTTGGATCGCCACGTGATGGCGAACGTTTATACGCGTTTGTTTATCGACATTTTGAGAACGTTGTAGAGATTAAGGATGTTTTCCTTCCATGTGAATTGGAGTGAAATTTCAGTAAACAGGATGATTTGAACCCGGACCACCAGGATTCCGAAATGCACCACTCGGCTATCACTACTTATAATATATATCACACTATTTTTAATCGCTAATCTAAAATTCTAATGTGCAGTGCTTAATATTAGAGTGCGGGTGTTTTACCGTTTTGTCTGTGTGTGTGTTTTGTAAATACATGTTTATTCAAGGCCTGCGACATCTCATTTGCACCGAAAGTTGAAGCATACATTGTAAAATACTCGTTTGCACGCCCAACGAATTTTGTAACTAATGCACATATACTTAGATTCAGAATCGTTATCATATTTATCCAGATACAAAATGAGAGAAATACTATCGTGCTATATCTATATTTGTGCCTTTTAAATCTTAAGGGTTCAGCAGTTGAGTAATGAAAACTTACTTCTAGGTACAATGGATATTAGGTTTATCGTTACAAGTAAGTATAGCATTACAAGTTAATCGTTACTTCGTGAAAGCTTTACTTCGTTAGAATGCCAAAGCCAATGACAAGTTAAGAATTGTCTGCTTTTAAGCGAACATTAACCTATAGTTTAATAAATACGTATTTCAAAATCCATTATATTCTATCGAGTACACAGTAGGTACATCGTACAACCAAGGATATTTAGCTACTACATAGAGTAACAATAAAGCTCAAAGAATTCTTTGCACTAAAAAAAAATATCCAACTCAAAATTAAATCATTCAATTCCTAACTAATATCATCGACCTTTTCGAAATTGTATACTTTAAATCTTTTCTTGGTTTGTTGAGATCTACTGGACTTATGTACTGATATGAATGTAAATACAGGTTCCTCCAGTTATCCCTCAATCGATAACGTACTAAATCACAATAGAATTGATTGCAGGTAAAGCACAGCGCGTTCTGACAGTCAATAATTGCGTCTAATAAGGTACCTAACACTGAAATGCTTGTCTTGTCGACAGTTAACAAAGTGTCGTAACAGTGGGCGATAGAGAGGTCGTTTTAGTCGTGTTATCAGCAAACGTTTATTAAAAAAGGCGGCCGAATGATGGAGTGGTCGCTTTTACGTGCCAACCAACCATTACCGCCTGACAGCTAGTGACCGATTGCCACCGGAGGCTTCCTATAGCGCAGTCTAAACTGTCACCAAACAATGGCACTCGGAGCTATCTTTAATCGCCATGCTGGCGTCTAATTGGAGACGCAAAACTTCGCCTGCATTTTAAAGTCTATTCTACTAGGCCGTTTGTTAAAATAATCGGTCAAGCCAAGGCTCTGTCTGATAAGTCACATTGTGAAAGCCACCGTCTATATTAGTTGTAGGTACTTGTCACAGGTGTATCATATTTCATCTCTAATTATTGTTTATCCGTCATTCAATACAACATTTAATAGAGGTATTTGCTTACATATAATAAAATTGTAAATTTCATGGGTATGTAGGTAGGTACATAAAATTTAAGAGTTAATTAAATTACTTACTTATTAAAATATAAAACAAAAAACCGTAGAGAAACCTGCAACTATATATTTCTTAGAGCTTCTTTTTTTCTTCTTTTTAGAGAAGTGCTCTTGCAGTCGGGATTTTGTTTTCTGTTTAGTTTCATTTATGAATGAGTTTGTACAGTTAAAGGTCCCACGGGCAAATAAACCAAAACTACTCAAGCGAGTCAACGCCAGTATATCATTTATGTTACAGTAAAATATACTCATTAGCCATAATGTATGTAAAAAAAAAGTTTATAAAAAATACCACCATATTGTTTTCTTTCAAAACTTATTATAAAATATTTATGACATTTTATGCGTCGAGAAAAATCTTAATGAAACCTTATTTGTTAAAATCCATCCAGCCATTTTGGCTACACCGCGTGACAAAGAAATTGATATACGTACGTAGATATATACATACATACATACCTACACGCATACGACTATTCGAAAAACATAACTCTCCTTCTTACTCGGTAGGTACTCGGGTAAAAAGATTCGAAGTATTAGAATGCATTTCAAGGGTTTGTATGTGCACTGCATAATCACGAGAAACGTAGGTAATTAAGTATTTGTCCCCGAGGATACAATCATTTATATATTGTATACGTTCATGTTAATAAATGTTTATGCCGTAACCATCGACAAAATGTACAACTTGTTGATCTGAAAATGTTCGAAATT
Source organism: Dalla quadristriga (assembly GCA_018245335.1). Classification (NCBI taxonomy): domain Eukaryota; kingdom Metazoa; phylum Arthropoda; class Insecta; order Lepidoptera; family Hesperiidae; genus Dalla; species Dalla quadristriga. Next base: position 18,659 of record DWLO01000114.1, read on the forward strand.
AAAATCGCACGCCTAAAAATCACGCGGCTGATAAATGGTCGGCCGGTCTTGAACTCGTTAAAACTTTTCAACTTTGATAATTAGGTTAATTTCATCCAATGCCAAGAGGTTAACAACTGTGTTGTGAAATTTTTAATTGATTTATCATTTTGTCGTTAAGATTGCTGAAAAACGAAGTGTTGTGAATGAGATTGTGCATTCTCGAGCTCCTCGGTGATAAAAATATACGAGCTGTATTGCTGAGTATTGCGTCTTGATTTTTGCCTCATTAACTTTATTTACATGTATTTATTGCATTCGGGTCAATCCATCGATGAATGTGCAGGACGGAAGAAAAAAATTCGCAACGAAAATTTCTCGCCGATTAAATCAGTTTCAACTATAACTTCCAATAATTTTAATGATAAACCAATTCTTAAGAAGGTAATTTCAAAATGTCAAGATTACGTTGTACTTTGCATAAAGTGTTTTTCGTGTTTATACCAATTAACGATAAAGAAAACAGCTGTCATTGATCTCATACCATATACTTTACTTAAGTGTTGAAAAGTATTCCGTAAATATTTGCAAGTTTTGGGGTTGAGTAATGGTCACTGTAGAAAGTTTTCTCACAAAAGTTATATGAATGCCAATATTATTAATACTCTTTTAATATTATGTTTAAAAATTTTCTTCAATAAAGTTTTCAAAAAACTAATTTGTCTATTTAAATTCAATGAAGCGAAAAACATACCCACTTGGCATTTATGAATTTTTATTGTACACAAATAAAAATATACAATTTCAATAAGGATAGACGTGGTACAATAGCGAGCACTTACGAGTAGATTTTTGTTAAGAGGACTATCACGTTTCGCATATCTCTCGCTCGCCTAATTCTAACTTTTTCAATTATTGTAGAAGTCGTATTCTTTTGAAAAATGTGATTCATTGTCATTGTGTCTCTATCACTTTACTTTTCTCTATAATAATCTTGGTATACAAAAAATTTAATATGACTACAATGTCTGTAATTTTATTGTCAACAATTCTAATGAACCGCATTTTTCAAAAATCTACACACTTATACAATAATTGAAAATGTTAAAACGCACCAATTGGATTCGTGGCGGTCCTCCACGAAACGGTTCCCACAATCCTTTTTTCCGCCCACGCGTGAGTTGTGGGATGAGCTTCCGTCCGAGGTTTTCTCAGTGGACTATGACATGGAGTTCTTTAAAAAGAGTTCTCCTTCAGGGCCAGCGACGCATTGGCGACTCCTCTGGTGTTGCTAGTGACCATAGGCGACGGTTAACACTTACCATCAGGTGGCTCCGTCTGTTTGTTCGTAGATATTAAAAGTATCGTAGTTTATTAAAAAAAAAAAAGAAAATAATCCTCTATTGAAGTGAACAATTAGTATTTACCCGTAATCATCGTGACTCTGCTGGACCCGAGACACAGGAATGAGAAGGGCTACCCGCTTTTCCCAGTGCTGGAAGGCAGGCCTTACACGATCTCTGAAAATATAGCGGTGGACAGCAGGCTTGAAGTTTTTCTCACGATGTTTCCTTCACCTTTACCGTTACTTAATTTTAAAACGGCGGTACCTTAGTTTGTAAAGTCAGAGAAGAAGTGTATTAGAATTCAACAGTTAACAGTAAGTACCTACTAGGAAACCAAAACAGTAAAAACCGTGCTCTTTCCGTGTCCTCATCAATCCAGGTATGAAGTCTAGTTTCCGGGAGGAGTAGGTAAGAGTAGTCCCAATTAAGGCATTTTTTGTGACCGGTGAATTGTGAAAGTATGAGAAACTCCGTCTTACCTGAAAAAATGGTAAGACCATAAAAGTATCGAAAATCAAAGTATAATAAGAACTATTAAAAAATTCCAATAAAAATAGTGGAAAACTGAGAAACAATATATTCGTTGGACTCGTGTTAACTGGAATACGAATATATCGATATCATTTAAATGACAACTCTACCAGCTTCTCGCCTAAATAAATCGCTGCAGGTGTACGATCACTAATCTGACAAACGATATTTCCCTACTTCGGTGAGATTGTTGTAGCTCGCAACGTGGCGTGAAATGGCCAGTTAGCGAGTAATATCATGTTATTTGTGGCGACGAGGGCAAGGGCACTCGTGACTCGTGATGCTGCTAGAGATGCCCGAGTAAATGGTTTGATCCGAATAATTCGATCCACTCCTTTGCATACTAGTCAAGGTATGTCAAAATTTCTGTTATTATTGTTATTAGTGTTGCAGCTTTGACGGTAAAGTATTTTCTATTTTCTAATATACATCAGAGTTTTCTATGACATTATGTGTGGCACAATGGTTGTACATTACAATACTTGACGTAAAAGGGGTGCACTCAGCATTTGCTGCGGTAGACCACAGCTGCTGGTTTTCAGTGCGACCCTCTTTATCGCGCAGGACTGACGGTATACTAACGATTTCTTAACATTACTCATTACAAAATATTACATTATAACATTTCAATGTGAGTTACAATGGTGGAAGGGGTATGACAACATATTATAATGCGACACGAAATGGTGAGTTAGTCAATTTTTAGTCAGTCAACGACATTAAAATTGAAATAAAATTACAAACGTCAATGATAATTTGAAATTGATTATAAATGCGGAAGTTACGAACCGGAAGGGAACTATTGTTGTTCCGAAATTGAATGACGCCATATTTAAAAAATCCAGTGGTTTTTAGCAATAGTTAGCGACATATACTTTTTTAAATGTTTAACGAATCATTCCCATTCTGCGTGTAGAGAAGTTAACGCCTATATAACTTGGTGTATTAATATTATATCTAACTAAACGTATGTTCAGTGTACAAAATAAATTATACTGTGTAAGAATAACTTTACATGCAGTGGGTACACTATTAGCTTAACTAGGTGCATTAATGTAATGCCGGTTGCATACGCAACCAATTTTATTAACATTTTAGTGAATGTAGCAGCACACAATCAGCCATCGCTAAGAACGTTACTTAGATATGTGCAAAATGTACGTTAATGTAAAATCGATAGCTTATTTCCCTGGGAAGTGGTTTGTATTAGTTAGTAGGAACAGATGAGTATCCCATTTTATACATCAACACGTTAACTAATCCGTACTAAAGATATTTTTTATATATTTTATATTATTTACGTATGCCTAAGGTTGTCTGGAAGAGATCGCTCATAGCGATAAGACCGCCTATTATATATTCTTAGTTACATAATTTGTATATTCTGTCCTGGTGTACAATAAGTGTTTTTGTATTGTATAGTTTTGTATGTATGTATGTACTAAGTGATTTTTGTGTATGTATATTATATTATATATTTTATCTATTGTAATTATCTATGATTACTTATTTTCTTCTTCAGTACCGCCTTTTGTAATAAACGGTTCTGAGGAATAATAAAGTTTAAATAAATAAAATAAATAATGACGCGTTAAAATTCAATTTTTTCTTATATTTGTCTTAAGGATATAATGGCATATACCTAAAAGTGTTTTCCTAAAGGTCTTGAAAATAAAAGTCTGTTATTCACAAAGTAAATCCCAAAGGGAATCCCCAATATCGTAGAATTTCCAATTTAAATTGTTAAATTACTTTCTTATTCATATTTTTAAACACATTCAATCCAAACTCTTTTTGCCCGTCAGGTGGCTTTAAAAGCCAGCAGGGCCGACAGCCATATGAAAAAGAAATGTTTATTTACAAGTATGAAATAAGATGTCTATCTATCTACAAGTTACGGTATTATTAGTACAGATTTAGGTACATATCAAATCGTAGATTGAGCAAATTTGTCTGCATATTTGACTAACTAGAAATACCGTATCAGAGGACAGAAATTTCAATATACCTACTCAAATAAAAACATAAATTATAAAGTGCTGATAAATTAAAGCGAATAATCTCATAATCCAACTCGCTATTTTAAACACTTTTGCATTACTTTTTTGTTAAATCTAAATCATGATATTGAAATAATTAAAAGAGTCAATCATGTGATACAGTTACTGACGTCCATTTAGAATTTACGCATTACGGCATGACGATAATTGGTTTGTATAAAAATGTTAATATAAATAAATTGTGTTTAAGTTTTGGTAAGAACTTTACTATAGTTCGTTAAATGCAGTTACATCGTGTGAATAAACGTTAACCGGTCATGCAACGTAAGTTCGTTTTTAATAGGAAGGGAAAAATATTGTGCTAATAGTCGAAGTCATACGTTAAGAGCTTTTGTAGACATTTTAATGTTGATAGTATGAGCAGCTGCGTATTCCTTTACCGTTAATATGATGGAGGGCGCGCGAGCGCAAAGATAGAGTTCGAAGTACAATATTTTGCACCGGCCGGTTTCGCGCACGCTCTACGGTGTATCCTACGATTTTACCGATAAATTATCACGAAGATCATGTTTTAATGTTGCAGTTTTCTACCGGCACCTAACCGTTATGGGAACCTATTAGACGGTACAGCCAGGGATAACCATACAATGTTGGATAAATGATGGCTCACCGGTCAAAGATATCGATGTAGATAAATATGGTTTCGCCATAATTTATTAACAAACTTGTATAGAATAGATTAATTTTGATATATGTGCATGTGCATTTAAATAGATATCAATAATCTATTTAAATTACATGGAATAAAGAACTGAAGACTGAGACTAACTGAACAATGCCACATTATCATTTCGGTCATCGAATGGCATAGATTTATAAAACGACAAGGATGTCATTCAGGGTTACATATTTGATATCGTAAGTTCTTTTAAACTGAGATCAGAAGTTTATCGGCCGATTCATATTTATGATAGTTTCATTGGATAGTCAAATAAAAAAAAACTTTTTTAATATATATAAGTCAGTAAAAAACTTTACACTAACATAAAATCAATATCAACTCACACTAATAAGAAATACCGGTAAGAACTTGTCTGTAGGTATATGTTAGTGTTTATGTGTTCAGTGGAATAATTTTGCGAAGTAATTATATGCACTAGGAAAGACTATTATGTTTGATAAATGAGCAAAGATAAAATACAGATAGCGACGAATTTTAAACACTGCAGTAGTTATACTATAAAATACATCTTTTTAAAATTCAAATTCGAGGTCGCCTTCTTTCCTAAAAGATCGCGCAGGTAGGTAGGTATGCTAATGATCAAAAGAAGCGCAATAAATAAGACATTGCCGTATAATTTCCGAAATAAAATTGCATGTCATTCGAAGGCGTGGTAGAGATATGCGTAATTATATTTCGTGATTTATATAAACCCAACATAAAGCTCGGTTTATGCGTTTTCACTGTCGAAAATCGGTGCATGTTACGCAAGGGCGATGAATTTAATCTGAATATTACGGTGCGCAGGTCCTGTCACGGGCCGGCACTCTGTTATTCGCGAATCTTGAAATGCTTTCAAGGGGCGTGAGTGTTATTTGGGTGGCTGATAATGCATTTTTGCAAGCGAACCGGGCGCGCGGCTGTTACGCAAGGATGCCCGGAGAACTGGTCCGACCGGCTCCAGATCTGGGCCAGAGCCATCTCTTCGCTAAGATATTACCGCTAATAGATATTGAACATCCAGTCGCTATCCGCGCCGCCGCTGCCATCAATGCCGACTAACGATTGAGGCGCTTTATTTGCTTTTAGTATAATCGATTCTGATTTCGCTTTGTTTTTTTGGGCATCACAGCTATGTATCTTTATTATTTCATTTTATTCTCATTTTTCTTACTGACCTATTTGCGTGTAATATATATATGTCTGGTTCTAGTGCGGACAGACATATTTAGGTATAACTTTTGGCTGCATTTTGGAAATAATGCGGTTGAGCTAATAATAATCTCTGTTTACTTATAAGCACGATCGGGTTGGAAATAAAACGAAAGCACGTTGGCCTTACATAATATAGATATCAGTAAGTGCTGACATTTCAATAAAATATATTGAAATCGTGAAGTGGAGCTCGCATCGGCTGATTGAAGCGACGCGGTAGCGCGGCGCTGTGATGGGCTGCGCGTGCGTCCGCCTGCCTATTTCGATATTGATTTGTTTCCCATTATGAAACGAATTAGTATTTGGGTCACTGATAGGTAGTTCTCATAGTCATACTTTCCATATTATTTCCTTTTACGTGTCATTTTCTGAAATAACAATCGAATTAATTTAATATATGAAAGACGCATAATATCTGATTATCATAATAATATGATGCGAACAATATCCATCCCCACGTTTAGTGCTATGCCTACTTTACATAGGTATTTATGACACTGAACATTGTTTTGGTACTGAGAGTATTGTTATTATGCTGGCAGCTCCACCCTTCTGATCAAAAAGCAAAACCTGTTTCACGGCAGAAATAGATTGGGCGATGGTACGTTAACTCAACGTTACGTCAATTAGTACTCGGGTAGGTACTTCCGCTATTATCGTGCAATAGTAATAAATAAAAACTAAAAAATACGACGAGATACGAGTACGCGTATCACACTGGATTGTCACACCAGTATCGGTAAATTACTATCATTAAAGTAGCATCCACTATATAGTTTGGTCATAAAACGAAATATAATTATTATTAATATTTTATGCATATAACAATATTGATTGCAAGCCAATTTAGATCCAGTCTTACAACCATTTTTATGGACTCATGCTTACAGGTATAAAATAGCCGATATCTTTAATTTGCTACAGAGTCATTGGAGCGGGACAGTTTATAATTGCCAATATTCGTTTATAATGAATCAAGGACGAGGGTCTTCCATTGTGAGCTTCACTGTGAGATAATCAGTTAAGTAAAATGCATACGTAACGTTATACCTACTCCAGTGCGTGACGAAACATAAGTGATTTATAATAAAAAATGATTAAGTATGCTCAATTGGCATAATATTGCTGTGTGGTTCAAAATATTTAAAAACTAGCCCATTTAACAGGCATATTGGCATATAACAGGCTCCATAGTATTTTGTATACAACGTGACATTTACAATCATTGAAAATGTTAGAAAGAGCGAGCGACAGAGATGCGAAGCGAAACAGTCCTTTTAATAATTAAAAATAGCCACTTCTTGTGAGCTATATAAACATCACTAAATAATTTTAGATGGTTTCCAGAAACCAGTCAAATAGCCCGCTAAGACTTATTTCACCACGCCGCCGCTGGCCAAGTGCAGTTGTTTGTCTAAGCTGTTTATTATTATAATTTCTGCTATATACAATTGTCATTGTTCGTCATAGTTATCCACAGAATTGTGCATACAGATTTTCGCGAAAATAAGATAAGTAATGGGTTAGGCGACTAAGGTCTCATAAGTAAAGTGACAAGGTACCTGTTAATTTGTAAGCGCTACCCCCCAGAATATCAGGTTGGCCATAGCCATAGCCAACCTGATATCACATTATAATGACACCATAGGTGTCAGTATAAATGTAATAACACAATTTCCATTATAGTCAGTTGCATCACTTTTGAATAGATACGTATAAACTATTGCAAAAACGATAAGCAAAATTTATTAAAATTACGACGCTACCAATAGGCGTAACTCTTAAAACACAACTTCATATTCTCGATGATTTATCTTATAAACCGTTGAAATATTAGATCTGTTTACCTTAATAGAAAATATTGGACTAGCATAATTTGCCAATTTAATTCAAAGGATAAGGAGTATAAGAACTTATGAGCGTAGAAGTGCTCAAACTAGGTGTGTTAACATTATAACACATTACATACGGAGTGTCTTATCTTGTCCAGCGATAAATCTAATTTATTTGAAGCTCGTGCAATCATGCGCATGTATCCAGTAAACAGAGTTTATCTCGGTAAATAACTAGACAGCGGAAGATTCATTAGGCGTCGATCCATGTCGGGGTGGTGCACTGTAATCGAAGCAATTGTTCTCGAAGGAAATTCAGTTATTCCTCTCAGGGATCGTACATAAACATGTACATGCTTCAGTAGGA
>DWLO01000115.1:0-26618 GCA_018245335.1 Dalla quadristriga
TGAACAGCGGTTCTCGTTATATTTTTTATATTCATAAATTTTTATATTTTATTTTATAATAACCCTTCGTGTTAGATTCAAATTGGCACTAGACCAGGGGCTCTATTTTTTAATCGCATATCGTTATTTTTGAATTATATAGTCGCATGTGACCTTATGTCATAGTCGACTTCCAAGTTGCATGACGACTGATAGATAATATGATAAATTACTTTTAAATAATAAATAAAATTTACAAATGGACACTTACAGATATTCTCAATGCTAGTAATCTCACATATTTTACGTTTATTCTATCGCTTGCTCCGCCCAACGAGTGGTTCAGATTGAGACTTGAAGTCGAACAAAAAAACTACTCGAAACCGAGCGCTCGTCACGAGGCGAGCGATTCAGAAATAGAGGCTCAGTAATTTTAAAAGAACTCCTTCAGCGGCGAGGCGCGTCGCTCTTCAGCGAGGAGCGTTTTTTAGGACATACATTTTGTATGCATATTCTATGCATGCAAAAAATGTATGTCTTCACATAAATATTATTTATTGTAGCACCAAAAATGACAAATACAATAAAAACAACTAAGTAGAATTTACACAAAAAACGGTGTTATCGCTATGCAGCGATCTCTTCCAGACACTCTGACACCCTGTACATGTAATAATTTTAATTGTAATAATACGTTCCACCCAGTTCCCAGTTCCATGCTTCGGAGTGCACGGTAAGCCGTCTGTCTCGGTTGTTATCGTCAGATAACACTCGTTAAGCCTTTTCGGACGCTTTCGGGCGTATATGAGTGTAACCGACATCCACACTTTTTCTCCTTCACAGCAGAAATGGGTGTGGCGATGGTAACATGGGTATCATGTGGTGGTGATTCAGATTTTAAACTTAATAAATTCCGTTTTCATATATTTTCGGTCTTCGATTTGTCTAACATAGGAAACCATGGCTACGGACTCAGCCATGGTTTCAAATGACGATATTAAGTTGAATATGTTGTAATTGTTAAGGAAGGTTTACTGTTAGATTCTCTTTCAGGTCTGTAATAATTCTGACCGAATCGTACATTGTTTTTAATTAATTTCGAACCTATACTTGTAATGCGTACATGTCCGTTTCAATCTTAACATTTTCACGGATCTTTAACGTATGTGTGTATATTATTTCTCCAGCAAGAATACACGGTAAGTTAGTGTACCCTCTCCGTGTGTAACAATTCCCGAAAATTTCATTAAAATTCGTGACACAAAAACGCGACAACAACGTAACAAAAACGTGACAGACAACATTGTAAAAATTGACGATTATGTTTAGGTGTCATATAAATAGCATATTTAATAATTTACCATAATTTTAATATTTATTGGTAAGATAGTGGCAGAGTGAAGAAGTCTAATGATGATAGAGCTCTGACATTCGTTTTATAAATTCATAGCGCAGCGAACGGGGGCCTCACAAATGATACGTTTGATTCTGTAAATCGATTAATTGTCACAAGCCTTTCAAGTTTTTTTTATCAGAGCATTCTGATATTTTCGATTGGCTGATCATCGATCTTCGAAAATTCAGTCTCGTATTTAGATTTTAGTGCTATGTTGTATTCAAATAACGTCTGATTTCCTAAAAATTACCTGCACCATTTTTTAAATGGAATAGCAAACTTGCATGCAGTCCCGCCCTCCAATGTACCGTTTTAAGAATTTTAGCTGGTTTGTCTGCGTTTTTTTTGTCGCTCATAGACTCGGTAACCGCCAAATGGATTGTAATGAAATTTTTAGGGATTGTAGAGGTAACACTAGCTTACCGTATAGGTTGTTGTTGTTTTATCTCAATACCTCAAACGTTTTTCTAGTTATAGCCCTAGCGTCAGTACCTACCTACCCCATTTCACTGTGTAAAATGTTCTGTAGGTACTTCTAAATTTCACACGGGCGAAGTCGCGAGCTCTACAGATGGCGAACTGTAGTAGGCTAAGGCACAAACGTTCGTCTATGGTCGACGTGGCTGGAGCAGAATATCTGGAGCCCAAATACACAAGTAAAAAAATTAAAAAGGTGCATTTACAAATAGTTTTGGCTACTGATTTTAGAATAAATTGTGAAATATTATATACACCAGGGCCTGTAAAACATCAAGGTTTTACTAACTTTTACAAACATTCTCTTCAGATCATCTTATACTCTTAAAATCATTAAAATTAATCCCAGAATCATAATTTATAGGTACATTCAAACTACTGACATCTATGTTACCAACAGTAGAAGTAGGGTCAAATACAGAATAGAAAAATGCAGTACCTAAATCTTTTTGAGTGTTTAACAATAAGGACGTACCTACTCACCTTCTATGATAATATCTCTTATACATCACGATTGAGGAGCCACTTTAAAAAAAAACTTCAATGGATAATTTAGTATAAAATCAGATTAATTTGTAGGACTGATTACAGGATTTGTAGTTAAACGCAGTACCGCCCATCCGAGCCTCATATTAGCTTGGAGCGAGATCTGTTTATAGGGCAACGCCTTTTTAAATTATATGTTTTGCCGACGCGGCAATTTCATATATTCGTGCGAATTTCACTATTAGAGTTTTCGTTTAATTTTCTCTTTAAATTACAAGATATTATTAAAAATTTTAGCTACAGGACATTCTTAGATTTTATTATTATCTTTAAAACTATGCATTTGAAAATTATAAAAAAAAAAAATTGTATCCCTCCCTGATAACAAGTTTTCTTAAATTTTCTAATTTACCCCCAAATTGACACCCCAAGCAATTTTTTATTTTTTATTTTACCCTTTACCTCCTCCCAAGATTGGGTTATCTAACTTCTATATTTATAGCAAAAAACAATGCGTTTAAGACGCAAGCTCATGATGTTAGCAACATAACTATAAACAACACCTCTCACATCCTCACGTATCTAATCACAAATCTATCGGGCTATACGAGCAAGTGCAGATGAGTCGTTTGTTACGAGAAAATGAAAATATCGGGGTAAGTTTTTAATTATTGTTATATAATCACTTTTGGTTGGTTCACTGTAAGTAGATCTATTTCTTGATTATAGAATGTGAATAAAACAACAATAGAAAATCCATCTTTTTTACTAAGAATTTGAGGTGGTCGCGATCAGGTCTCAAATTTTCTTATAAAATCCAGTTCTCAATAGATAGGTGGATCTGGTAGATAGGTGGATTCGCCGACTTCGAAATTTATTTAAATTTATTTTAATTTGCTTCGTACACTAAATATATTTATAAAACGTTCAAAATTGAGGTTTTAGTCATACTTCTCGTAGGTACTTATCTACTTTATTTGCATAGTCTAACATGTATAAAGAGGGCGAACATTTCGTATGTTTTATACGGCCATTTTTCTCTATCAAAAACTGGTAAAGAGGTATTATGAAAATTTACATATTATTATGTCTAAAATGTCCGCAATTTTATTATATAGAAAGTTAATAAATCACATTTTTCAATAGTATACCTAGGCTTTTACAATCACTAACATTTTTTTTTAAATAATCAATTCATAAACGCTCAACAGGTGGACGAAAACAGAGCAAATCGAGGTGTAGCGGTTTCTTGTCCTACCTAAATGAATTACATAAAAAACCTGATAAATAAAACTGTCTAAGAAGTACACTTTATCGGTATTCTTCCGACCATTTAATATTCTATACTTGTATTATTGTTTCCACCGATCCTAAGAAAGCTCTCCACGGAAAAATTTACCGACTTTCACTAACTAAAATGAATTTTGATGCGTTCCATTGTCTAGTAGGTACCTATTCATACTCTTTTTTATAACAACGAATGATTAAACAGTACGTAGGTATGTACTAAAATACTTTTGTCAAATTAATATTGAAAGTTTATTTACCCGTAAATCTTGCTAAAAGTTGCTCCTCCGAGGCCTATTTGGGAGACCTTCAGTCCCGTCGTTCCAAGTTCATTATATTTCATGGTGAATGAGCGAGAAGTAATTTAGTGTTGATTATTTTTATTAATCTTGCGGACGCGCGACAGGTGCGTTGTCCAGCAATGCGCGATTGCGACTGACTGAATTGAACGGACTTGCCCGACTGATTGGACGGATTGGATCGCGTGCATACGCTAGTCTACACTGTTGCTGATAAATCTTCCGCAATAAAAATGTTGTTATGTGACTTATAAATGTGTAATCGGAGCGTACTCTTTTTAACAAGCGATCTTTACCGCCAAATTGCCTACATTCGAGCGCGACATAACATCTATCTTTCGTGGGTGCTGATTCTGATTGTGATTACCGTCTATCGACCTAATGCAATACAGCAGTAATTAACCCATTCGGTTACGCTGTTGCACTGATATCCGTATAATTGGTAACAGAAATCATTCGGTGATTGGGTACCTAAGTACTACAGGTGGACAGTACAAAATTGGACTATTAACTACAACAACAACTGTAAGCTACAAAGCCTATAGGTCTACAATTATTATTTAACACATGCAGGACACTACGAGCACAATTAATTGAGGAGGCGTGGACCATACTGCTCAACAATGCTGCTCTAGTGCGTGTTTAATGGTGCTAATATCTGATGATGGTGGTTCTTACTATTAATCTATATCTATCAAAATTTAATTAAAAATGTAAGTAAATATTGTACAAAATTCGCTTTCCATAGGTCTTACTTACCTTTGTATTTATCTTATAGCGAATTTGAGAAAGTAAATTTACATAGAAACAGTTTTCCAACTTGTTATGTACCAGACACCCCGTGCCCCGTACAGACAGCGTAACATGACATGGACGTTGTGTTTATAATAACATAGCAGGACCCCTTCAGCCGCGCACGGTGATGGGTTCGGCGATTATTGTCTAATCCCAGCAGTGCATTGAATCTTCCGACCCTGAAAGGAACTTGTGGAATTGTGGGATGGATTGCTTATAAATTAGTGACTGGAACGGAAAATGTTCAATTCAAGGTTTAGGTGTGATGTGGTCTGATGTGGTGAGAATAAAGTAATACCAACATGGTCACAGATTAATAGAATTATTAAAAATGTAGTCACATTGTCAATATTTGTGATAAGTGTATCCAAAATTCCACGTTTTCTGACAGAAATTTTATTCGACGATAGTAGCGCCCGGTTGGTATTAAATTAGTGGCTCTACCGTTCTCGAGAGCGATCCCACGTTCGACTCTCGGCTGGGTAGATATTAATATGTAGGTATGTAAGGGGTATGTGTGGCGTTTTCGCCTTGCGGTCGTTGCAGCGCCAGCGTGGTGATAGCCTTAGTCCATGATGCCTAAGTAAGTATAAAGTAAGTATAAACAAGTATATACAAAGTGAGTATAAAGTATAGATAAAATAAGTAAGTATAAAGTATAGATAAAAAACAAACGTTCCTCTTCCTTACTGTTTGCCTTCCAGACTGCCAGTCTTCCACGCCAATGACTCAGGTTTTAATATAAAATCTTGTTACGCTTGCAAGTTAACTCAACAATGAATAAATAAATATTTTTCCGTTAAATACCTTCTTCATATTAAGTAATGGACATGATGATTGAGAAACGTCTAGATATGATGTCTATTATATAATCTGTCCTTACCGCTCTGACTACATACGTATGAATTAAATATAGCGATGTAAAAAAAAAAAATTACCGACTATCGGTTTGATTTTGTATTTTTAAAATTAACTATATAGTACATTTCAATTTAGTAAATTTTTTTAGTAAAATTAACTATATAGTTAATTTTAAAAATACAAAATCGAAACCGGAAGTCGGTTATTTTTTTTTTTCATTGCTCATTTCATTTAATTCATACGTATGTAGTCAGAGCGGTAAGGACAGACTAATAAGAATAATAATAACTAATAAGGCTATTTCATAGAGTAGTGATAAAGTATATTTTTTTTATTTTCTGCATGTGAATGACGCACACTTTTAGTGGCATTTCGAAAAATATTGCAGATGAATAGAGTTTGCGTGATTAAAAATTAAATAAATGATTAGATTCGCGAAGATCACACTTCCCTAACCAAATATGAAAAAACATAATCACAGATCGGTTATAAATGATAATTAAAATTTATGATATAATAAATACAAAAACGAAAAGAATTTTAGTTGTGAAATAAATTAAAAATTAAATGAACCAGAAAAAAAAATGTTGTGCGCTTGGATATTAGTAAAACAATGAGCCGTGAAACTTGTCCAATATTTTTTACGACAAACTAAAAAGGTTTGTTTTTGTATAATGGATAAGTACAATTTTATTTTATTCGTCAGTGCTTGGACAGTAGAAAATTAAAATTCAATCCTGACACCCTCATATTGGACCAAACCTTTTGCTAGCTCACCCTCCAAAATATTTTTTTATGAATTTTTCAAGTTAAAACTGAAACTACGAGGAATATCGAAAAATGCTGAACTGGGCGCCGACGTTGATAAAAACTAAAACTGCCGAATAAAATTTTTGGCAAAAACTCGTTACTTGCTGGAAATAGAACCCGAAGATTTTGTAAAAACACACCTGCATTATTGCAGTAATCGATAATGTCTTACATTATAAGGATAATTTTCGGGAAAGCAAAATATTATTCTTATTTTTTTTTTACCATACAGCAAACGATACGAAAAGGTTGATTTTTGTTATTTTCATACATTGACCTCTGTTAACTTCGTACGGAACTTCGGTAGGTACTTTCCTCTCAAGTAAAATTAATAATAATTATACAAATAATAATTATGATACAAATTATCACCGTGGCCGGCAATTGAAAAAATACTTTTTTTTGTTTAGAAATGATTTATAATTTGGTTTTTGCGAAACCGCGAAATTAACGTCTTCTTCATAGTTGAATATTAGGATATATCTGGTAAATAATAGTCCATGGTGGTGACACAACTGTTTATTCTGGTAGTCATGACTACCATATCCCACATTCATGTGATAGTATTTATAGCTCAAATCCTCAAAAAGGGCAGGGCGAAACTACAGGGAACAACTAGTACCTACGTACAGGACACTTTTTAATTTCCTAACTTAACGCGGACCTAGTAAATCTCGTAAAACTGATTTTTAATAAGTTTTTTTAGTGTGAAAGTTGAGGTTTCGTAAAACAGATTTTGTCGTCTGATATCATACGTATTATACATATCATTGCCGCCTGTAATTAACGTGTAGTGTAAAGTGGGTATTAATATTCTTAGAGTGGGTACGTTTAAACGAGGTTTAAACGGTGCAAAAACCTGTCAACTCGAGCCAATGTCAGAGGCAGGTAATACCCGGCCTGCCAGCCATATTGAACTATAAAAGAATTTGGGGTGGATTGGGGATGTGTGGTGACGTGTTAATTTACGTTTTCGGGATAACGTGCAGACCTTTTGTGCATATGCCTTTGAGCAAAATCTTTCATAATCGGGTTGAAAACGTTATCAACTATAAACCTTTAAAAAAGGCTACTTGCATCAGTGTGTATACGCGAAAGAAGTGAAGCCTCTATGAGTTATTGTATATTTCATTTTATGTTTTTAATGTAATTTGGGAAGGAAAGTCACAACGAAAGTTAATTTAAGTGTCAGCTGCCGATTGACCGGGTCTTGCGATCGTGAGGCTCCGCTGTTGGGTGCAAGCTACACTCGCTAGTATCAGGACTATAGGAGTTACAACTGTTAATGCGTATTAGCAATAACTTAGTTTAATTACCAATCATGAATTCCATTAAAAGCCGATCACAGATGCGTTGCTACCCTGGCGAGGACTGATGAGGTGGCCGTTATTATGCATACAAAGTACTTACCCCCCATCGCGGTTATTAAATAAGTAGGTAATTGGTCATAATAAGTATCTACATTATTTCGTTAAAATTTGCCGTCCCAATGCTGGGCAAAGATTTAATCCATAGAACTTTTTGGGCTACCGACTGTCTCTCACCATTATGACACCCCCACATTAGTTAGTATTCTAGATTTAATTGTTTTTTTATAGTAAGTGTTTATGTAATACATTTTTTCCAATTAGCTAATTACCTAATTTGGTTTCTACTTAGTCGGTGTACCTACAACAGCATCCAAAAAGTTTAGCTTTAAAAAAAATAGGGAATGGTGGAGCCACGATAATAAAGCAATCAAAATATCAAAAGAGTTAAATAAACTTAGGTCATATCGGAACAATACGCCGCGGCGTCGTCGGTCGTCGCTGCTGGAAGCCGCGCGGCGGCGGCGCGTCTGTTTGAAAGGGATGAGGTTTTATCGGTATTCGACCGACTGCACCAGAATGAAACTATACCTACCTACGTTTTAATATAAATGTTTGGAGAATTTAAATTGGTAATCAACGCCGGCATTCGCAGCTTAATAGATTTCACCTCCGAAAACCTCTAGGTCTTTTACTTTGAACTCATTCTGATATTTCTGATATTACCTCAGGGTGCAAAAAATTGTTATGGCGCGTTACGGAATTGACCAAATTCGTCGAGCGATCGATGTCATAGTACTTTTCCGATCGCGTTTATCGCGTTGCTAGCTACCCTTTTTTTTTTTGTTTATTGCTGCCCTAACCGATCCCTAACATATTACCAATTAATAAAATTGGAGTGCCTATCTGTGATATTAAAATTATTATGATCATAAAATTATTTAAGTGACACTTAAACATAATCATATGTTTTTAGAATTGTAAGTGTTTCAGAATTTTTGTCTGTCTGTTCACTACTCACCATGTGGTTGTCTGGATGAAATCGCTGCTTAGCTATAGCCCTTTTACTTAGAAAATAATGTTTCTTATGTATAATCCATTGTACATTTTTTTACGTGTACAATAAAAGTAAAATAATAATAATAGCATAACGTGAGCTTTGGAGGTGCGGTGAGTGGGAGTGTGTGTTGTGTATCTGATGGCGGCCACAGGTAGCGGCTCGAACCGCCCTACTACCGCCACCACCGGCTACAAGTGTGCGGACAAGCCCCTGAAAAATGTATGAAAGTTGTTCAAGAGTGGCTGTCGCTGGCGGGGGCCAGCTAGGCTAAGTAGGGAGTTGCGGTCGAGTGTGGCCCACTTGCGGGCACCCTTACTAATTAGTACGTTACTGTAATAAATACCTGCTAAAAATTAATGACTTACTACCCTACCTACGTATTAATTTATAGGTTACTAGCTGTTGCCCGTGACTTGATCCGCCTTATATTTATGAGCAATATTCGGGTTTAAAAGTATCTTAAGACGGCTATGACCAACTATGACCAACCTTCACTATTTCTCTACCAAATTCTATGAAGATCAGTTGTAAGGTTTAGATTAGCCGTGAAGGCGTATCAAACAAACTATTTTCGCATTTATAATATTATAAGATAAGATTGTCATTTGGAACTGACTTTCATGAATTTATAAGTAACTACCAAAATATTAACTACTTCTTAACGATCAATTAATATTCTTTGAATCTAACTGAAGCTAAGGTAAAGCTCGAAATTCACTACATGATAGCATTCGCTAGTAATGGGCTAAATAGACCATCCAATAAACCATCTTAAATTATTAATTGGTGTTTATAGAACCCATAAAAAGTTGTTATTTTAAATAAAGTGTTTTATGTATTTCTTCCAAGAATAGAAAATAAAAATGCACCGTTTAAATACCCCGCCAGAACGCTATCATAAATACGTGACATCGGTCGGTTATACTCGATGGCGCGCTAGTCAGTGACCCTGCCTGAAGAGCCGTGGGTCCCGGGTTTGATCTCCGGCTGGGGCAGACATTTATTTGTCGGATACATGTTTGTACTCGGTTCTTTGACGGTAAATTGTGTTGTTTTCTGTGCGTGTCCGCCACCCGCTACACAGGGAATCCAAGTGAGGGTGTGAGTGTGCAAGCGTTTTTTATTATTATTATTTAATAAACAATATAGCGTCGCAATGACTTCAGATTCAGTTGTACGTCACACGACAGTAATTAAACATCAAAAGTATGACATGGCATAATTAACTGCGGTGTGACGTCATCGATACCTACAGCCAATCCCGATCGATTTCAACAGACATGGCGCCAGCTAAAGATAATTGTTTTATTTTCGGTTTTTTGGATAAATAATTTATTAGGTTATAATCAGATAAGTGCAAATCGTTTTTAAATCCATTATCTATGCTGACAACAATAAATAAGACATTATTTTTCACACTCCCATATAGCGTATTTTGCTAATATCCAGACGTTGAAGTGAAAGATTTTGTTTGTGGAATATTTTTCTTGTGTTATCTAAGAAAAACTTGCTAGAAACCAAAAATCGTAGGGATTCAACTTAGGAAATAAGCATCTAGGCGAGATTCAACTTAGGAAATAAGTAGCAAACGCGACAGCAGGGGGCAACGTACGCATTTTAATGGCAGAGGGTGTCCTGTCCGTCCACACATACTCCGAGGGGGCCAATTTCTGGGGCATTTTCTCCCTATCCTCGCTGCTATAAGTTCGCAAGGGGTCGTTCAAATTATCGTGTAAAAGCAACTGAGAAGCTAAACTAGTTTCTTCTCATTCACTTCAGGCAATTTTAAGTGGCGACACTGAATAAATTATTTTTACTAGTATCGCGTGTGTTCAAAACTCGACTAATTAACTGTCAAGTTATTTCAGATGCGAAATTATTTGCAGTACAAAATTTGCTCTGTAAATTCATCAAAACACAATCATGATATCAAAATGTATTAGAATTACATGCCATTTAAATGCATATCTCAAAACAACGACAGAATTAGAGTTACTATTAAGTAATTTGAGATAAGCAAGGTTTTTCAGGTCTTACTCAAACTCATAAGCTCTAATGCTAAGAATATTAACGCCGTCAAACAAAATTAACTACTGGCGGCGGCCGCCGTCGCGTGCCGTATGGCTGCTGCCGTCGCCTGTAGTCGAACAGCATCAACTACACTCGACGGTAGCCGTCGACCATTACCAGTCACGTGTGTACGAGACCTTAGAAGTCTCGACAACATAATATTATAATACATTGAAGCAGCATTCACAAAAAATATTTTTAAGATTCAACTACCTACTATCTCTTATTTCAACGCAATGTTTTTCTAATCTGCGAAATGTATAATATTCTATCTTTCGATTTTAAGCGCCGCCGCGTCGGTTACACATTTCCACGGCAAAATGTAGAAATTAGTTCTATTTCCCACCACACACAGCGCTGAAAATGATTCTACGCAATTCCTTTTTTAACGCGTCGTCAGGGCGCAGACGAAGTAGTAAAATTATGATAACTTTGTAATATTGTACATTGGTGTACAATAAATAGATAATAAGTAGATACGAGTCAAAAATAGAAACTAATTTTATGAAGCTGAGTCTCCATAAAATACTACGGAATACTACTTACCTACTCATTGCCCCCTACATGCTTGAAATTAAATGGTATGGTTAAAGGTTAGTCATGGGTCAATTGGTCAAACGTGAACTCTTATAAAGTAATTTTGGAATTACTTATTTATTATTTATTAATTTTTTACACAATATAATTAAAACTAAAACTTATATGTAACTTAGTACAAAGGTAGTGGCTTATTTCTAACAGAAATCTCTTCCAGCAGACCTGATAATGCAAAGAGGATAGTATATAGGATAGGATTATTTATTTATTTAATTTAACTAATTACCTATTATTTCAACACTATTATTATACCACTATTATTATTTATACACTTAAGCAAGATGCCTACCTATATACTTATTTCATTTTGTAGGTAGGTACCTAAAAATATAAACAAAATCATAACACGCGCTTCCATGCAGTGCCCTTGACCATACGCAACCAACCAGTCCCTATCCTAATCTTAGTGAATTACGGCCGTTGATGGCTAGCCTACTACTGATTGAAATAAGTAGAAGTAGAAATCACACAATTTTATTATTAATGAAAGCTTAATGATGAAGTTTGTGTATTAAAACCACAGTACGTAGTACTATTAAGGAATTTTGTAAACGGTATTATATGATATTTTAGTTGAGATAGTTGATATTTTATTCTTTCAAGTTTAACTCTGTTCTCCAACCAGTCACCAAACCAGCGGCCGGAAAAACACAAACCAAGACAAAGACAAGAATAGAATAGTATCAATCAAATCAACTTGGACGATTGTCAGACAGTCCGATAATCTGTGTTGCCACTTCATACCGTATTCTTTAATCCCTTTCGCGCGCTCAGGCTATACTGAATATAAATAAAATATTTATAACTAAACATAATAATCGAGGTGTGTAGTAGTACATTTTGTAATAAATAAAAAACCACTTCTTTTTTTTACCGTTGAAGACGGTGTGGTAGATTTTTAAGAACGCGAGTGTGCTAGGCATGAGGTCAGAGGGACTCGTTCTCGGTGCTCGGTCGGTTATATTCGGCAAAGTAGAAGCAAAGACAACCCGGCATTCAGCGTTAGGTCTCGCTCGATTCGACACGCTTTGCCGCTACTTTAGTCCGCAGTGGCACGCGCGTTGGATCATCGAACTCTGTTTACTGCAGTCGAATTATTAAAATCGCGATATGTTCAAAACTTTTATCCATATAAATTAAAATGATACGTATAACTCTTTTGTGGTGAAATTATTTAAAAAGTCATGTAAGTAAATATCCTATAGCCTAGACCACTAAATCGTGATTGTTTACAAGTCTTTTTTTGAAGATCTACAATGAGTAGTCTTATTTCAAGGTGAAGCGGGTGTTTTTATGAGATGAATTAACTTAAGTACTGTATGTTTTATATTTTTAAAGAACTTTTGGTACAAAGTAAACATTGTGTTGACATTGGTTAAGTTATGCATTTGTTTGCAGCACTTTGGGTAAAGTGCAGTGAAAGTTTTATACATGTTTAAAAGTTTTAAAGTTACTTAATGATATTTACCTAGGGCAATATTAACATAGATTAGGTATACACCAACTGAATAATTAAATAAAAAACCTAAGATTACGTAATTCATGAAAGTATATCAAAATAAAGGTAATGTTTTTTATTTTGTCCTTTTTTTTAAACAATACCTAAAACTACGTCTGATTACATATCGCACTGGGTTACTGCACTTTGGGTAAAGTCCAGTGAAAGTTCTATCCATGTCTAAAATGTTTAAAGTTATTTAATAGTTTATTAACTTTAATTAGGTAGACACCCAACTGAAAAATTTAATAAAAATCCTAAGATTACGTAATTCTTGAAAGTGTATAAAAATAAAGGGTAAAATGTTTTTTTAATTTTATTTTCCTTTTTTTTAACAGTAAAATTAGGTCAGATTTTATACCCTACCGGGTTAAAGGTTCATTTAAGTGCAGGATGTAGTTAGGTAGTATATATTGTCACATTTCGAACACCAAAGTTTGAACTTAAGCTGGCCAATAATTTCAGAACCTTTTTTTTCAAAATCCTTATTCAGAACGTCATTGTTCCATCAAATATTAAATTAATGTAAGTGGTGATAGATACAAAGTCAAATCATCGCACTCTTCTTTTAAGCCTTTTTTTGTTTTTATTGGATGCGAGAGAGACTATACAAGCCTAGTCTTTGCACGCGGTCCCGCGTAATTTTCTTCATGCAAATTTCAATTTCATATTGTACCCAAAAGTAAGATACAAAGTTAGTATCAAAAACTGAATTTGCGTGCCTCAAATAGTTTTTACCCTGTAGACTATATTATTATTATTAATCATCGATCACCAAAGTTTCAAAAGCCGGAGCGCAATAGTTTACGAGAATTTGACGTGGCTTTTACGAAACTTTTGAAATCCCGATACTTTGTGGGTGGTATCAAACTGAATTTACGTTACCCAAATAATTTTCAATCTGTAGAGTATGTATTAACATATCGATCACCAAAATTTCAACAAGTGTGCAAAAGTTTACGAAATATAAAATCGGACTGGCCGTCAACTTATGTTTGTTTCGAATTGTTTTATCCACAGCAGGTTACTACTACTACTAATACTTTTTACATGATATATACGTCATTATTTAAATAAAATAGATTGGTTAGGGAAACAGGGGCGAAGCCAGTCGCCAAGAAAAAATAAATTAAGTACCTACCTCGTAACAGTTGGATAGATTGGTTAGAATATTAGGTTTGCTATTTGAATTTTCACACATAACCCCACGAAGGGGTCCATTGGAGGGTTCCGTCGACCTCTTTGACGTCATCAAATTATTTTCGGTAATCGGATAGATTGGTTAGGTTTTTAGTTGATTTTGTGGCAGTTGCGGATACAAAAAATTACCATAAAAATACTCCTCAGCGCCTAATAAAACAAAAACCGTCTTGATTGCATAATTAAATAAAAATAATAATACCCACAAGATTTTTTTTCAAAACATTTTTTTTATTAAGTATGAATTTCCGTCTCTTGAGGTTTTTAGAAATACACTATATATACCCACCTTCCCTCAGAAAAAAAAACCGTGAAAATTTCTTGTGTTTTGAATTCCAACGTTAAAATTAACGTGTTTCCAAAAAAAATTAGTAAGCTTATGTTCTTTTTAATGATACCACCTATCTTCACACCAAATTTCGTAATAATCGGTCCAGTACTTTTTGCGTTTTAAGTAACAAATGAACATTGATACACACATACATACACATACATCCATCCATCCGTCTATACATCCTCACAAGCATTTATAATATTAACAGGATAGGAGGATTAGTCTATCTTGGTTTAATTTGTTGTATCAAGTAATGCTGAATATACCGCTTCAAAAGGTTTATTGCATGAAAAACTGATGGGTATACCACATCTTGTCAATTTCTATTTTATCTTTATACTTTGGGTTCTTTTGGCAAGGCCAGACTGACTTTCAGAGAGTAAAGCAGAGCTTTTTTATCTGTTACCAGTGGTCAAAGATGAGGCCTAGATTTCCCCGTTGCCGGCCATCTTCCACCCGGCTGCTGGCTCTGCTTGTGCTGGTCATGGGCTTTGCCATCTACTGCTACTACTACACATCTTCTCCGGCATCTTATAGTAAAGCAGGTAAGTCGTTATATTACTGTGATATGATTTCTAAAAAATGTTGTGTTCTGATATTACTAGGATTTATTCTACATTATTGTTAATCTAAAATTTTGCATTATCTTCACACTTTAATTTGAACTTGAGTTATGTTTAAAAGAGTGCTGATTTCAAAATATGGTCATTGTGTAAATAAAAAAAAAATAAAAAAAAGGATTATTAGGGTTCAATAGTCATCTAAATTTAATTGTTCTGCGTCTCGTCGACTAAGTAGACGGATAATCAAAAAAAAAGGAGTTCACTTAAGCGACTCATATGAAATAACATGGAAGCCATAGGTCTATGGTAGGCCACAGTGAGGCGCAGCTCAGTGAGTAATGCGGTGCCGGGCGCGGCGACGGACGCGGCAGCGACTGAGTGGCCACAGTGAGCCGCGAGCGTACGTAGCCATAGAACAGATACTTACAGAATATAAGCTCTCTAAGAACGTCAAACATTCATACTTATTCTCAAAGGGGTTGTACGAAACTAAACTAGGGGAAAAAAGATAATTTACATATTTTCAAATTATTTTCAAAAGTTGCAGTTATTAGCCTACATCTATAATTTTCAATCTTACTAATATTTTAAAACAGGGCGAGCTCGCGACTTCGCCTGCGTGTAATCTCGAAACAGTACAAAGGGGTACAAACGCCGAGGTAAACTATAAAAACCGTTTGAGATATTGAGATAAAACAAAGCCTATGCGGTAAGTTTGTGCAGGTACTCTCTACAATCCATAAACATTTTATCAAAATTCGTTTAGGGCTTTCGGAGCCTCTTCGCAACAAAAAAATCGCAGACAAAAAATCTAAAAATGGTGATTATGTTAATATGTCATATAAATAGCAAGTTCCATTTAATTATTTACCTTAATTTTAATGTCACAGGCAGGCCGGCACTCCCATTTTATTTTCACTGTTTAAAATTTTCTGTATTTTGAGATATCACGTGAGCGAAGTCGCGATCTCTCCGTAGTTCATACATACTACAGTACTAGAAACATAATAAAAATCGGTAAAGCTCGTCGAACGCAGGCGAGCTGCAACCCTATGCTTGTACCACAACTGAGTCTGCTCAAACCGGTTCATTACCCCGGCGCGGGCGGCCGAGCGAGCGTACGTGAATCCGTCGCCGTCGGTGATGAAACATCACGCGCGTATCGCTGCATTATGTGTGAGTGTACCTACAACACGGGGCGAATCTATGAAGCGTGTGTGTACGTTAGCACAAACACACCCATGCATGCACATACTTACTTAATTTATCATTATGAAAATGTTTAAAAAAAGATTACGTATTAAGTATACGAGACGGAGTCCACAATATTAGTATAAGTTAATTTTCATTTTATAATGAGGAACTAAGACTCTACAGCATTTTTCAAACGTACCTATACTTGAATGGAAGTGTCGACATTTGACATTGTAAGTAAAATATCACCGAAAACTCCAAGCCGCCTACAAACTTTCGCAAGAGTGTTAGCTTAAGTAGGTACATACAAATTTTTCATATAAAACATTGTTGTTATAACATAATTTTGTAATTGTCTGATTGGTTACTAATCCCTTTAATGAGGTATATTTTATTTAACTACGATAATAATGAAAAGTGTTTATTAATACTAATAATAATCTACTAGCCATGGCTAGTAGAATAACTTCCATAAATAATACTAAAACCAAAAACTGTTTCATACCCCCGCCATGCCAGCCGAGCCCCGAGTAAGGGCGGTCGGCCTGGCACCCTGTCACTCCTCTCACTCCTGTCAGTTATATTCGTGAGGTATGCAACCGCCTAGGCCAGTCGCTCAAACTCACTTCACTGTGGACGCAAACGGTGGTTTCATATATGTTTATTATTTCGCGCCGGTCATTGCTCGGTACCGCTTTAGGCAGTATGGCAGGCTCTTATAGTTGCAAAGAAAATCCATACATATAATGGGATTATAAATTTTATTACACTTCATTTTTACATTGCGTGAAGTACCTACCTACTTAAAACAAGCTACAATACATATCGACAGTTTTCATAAAAAACGTGACGGTTTGTTTGTGAACTCATCACGTAAAAATTACTCACTCAATTGAATAGGAGTTAGTTATACGAAAATAAAAGGACGAAAAAAAGATATGAGTATAAAGTTATCTCCATACAACGTCTATGCTTACACGTACTGGCAATGGATATTGTCGGAAGTATATTTAAATGAAATGAAGTAATGTTTCGATAGGTTATACTCGACCCTGCAAGTAAGCTATCCGGATATCGCAATTTCGTCGTTAGTATTACTATTTGGATTATACGACTAATACGGATAGTTGCTTGTTTTTATCAAGCTCGACCTAAAGATCGCTATATTTCCGAAGCTCCCACCTCGAAAGTCATCGACAGAAGCTGATTCGGATTCCCCAGCAAATATTGAATATCCTAAAACTTTTGATGATATAGTAATAGTATAATAATATATACCTATAGCAGCTGGTTTTTGTTATTTATGTATATTTGTATCAGATTTTACTGTATTGCAAATTGCAATATCTATCAACATATTTGACTAACCCCAGGGGGCCTAGGCAAAGTACCTACTAACATTAACACGTGCAATCGCTGAGTCACGTGGTCAATCATCATTGATTCGAAAGTTGGTAAAAAATCGGTAGGCTAAGTGACATTGGCATGGAGAACGCCATGCGCCAGTCAAACGTCATATAATCAGTCATTTAGATTGGCTTTTTATTTTATAGGAATAGCAAACCGGCATGCACCACCACCATCCACTGCCGCCCATGGACATCTGTGACAAACCTCAATTTGGAGTGTACTAGGGACTATTAAATTAGTTAGTTCGTTCTGTTAGTGTAAGGTGTAACTAAGAGTATAAGTTGTTAAGTAGGTAATACCTACTGTGGGAGTTAGGTTGTGTAAGTTAGTCCTATTAGTAAATATTAGTAATCGTTAGTATTTGTCCTTTTCGAGGCTGGTCTCAGATGCGTTGCTACCCCTGAGGACCGAGGTGGTGGCCTCTTGTATAAGTGTAACCTGCATTCAGATCTTTCAGACCGGAACACAATTGTTGAAAGCACAATTCCACGGCAGAAATCAGAAACGAAACGGATTGCGCTATTTTTTGCCGCGTACGTGTTAATTGAGGGATGAGCTTCCGTCTGAGGTTTTCTCAGTGGACTATGGCATGAAGTTGTTCAAAAAAGGCTCAAAAGAGCTCCCCTTTAGGGCCAGCATTGGCCCTTTTGTTGCGAGTGTTCGTTAAATAGGCGATGTGTGTTAAAACATCCTTTTTTCGAAATTCGGAGGGTAAACTTTACTTGACAACGCATGGGGTATTTTTATTCAAAGAATTGAGGGATGGTGTTATCAGTTTTCAATACTTTTTGGTGTAAAACAATTCATCGCTGTTTTTCGTAATTTGTTTTTCTTGAAGTGTTATGTCGTATGAAATGCTTAGGGCTGTGGGAACATTGGAAGCTGGGCACAGTCAACGTGAAGTAAACAATGCTAAAACGCAATTAGTTTGTCGATTATTGGAACGCTACAGGGCTACAGGAGATGTAGCCGAACGGCACCGAGGCAGGGATGATTCATAGACAAGACTGTATTCTGCAAAATGCTGCAAGGAGGCAGCCTCAGATTAGAGCTCATCAGTTAGCAGAAAGGTCCCAGCATCAAGTGGACATCAGTGACCAAACTACTAGGAGAACATTACATGAAGCCAATTTTCACGCCCGCAGACCGCTCAGAGTTCCAGCTTTACGACTTGGATATCGAGAGCATCGTTTATTCTGGGCTAACGCACTTTTGTACTGGACGAACGATCAGTGGGCACTTGTCCTATTTTCCGATAAGTCTCGCTTCGGATTTCTATTAAATTATTTATAGATAAGTCTTCTTACTGTCGTTTGTGAATTGCCAAAAATGTTTGTAGAATGATTCATGGCTTGAGATGCAAGTAAGTGTTATGTTTACAAACCACAGACAATCTGTCTAGATGTGCTCGATGACGTCTTGGTGATATGAAAGTTATCGAGCAAAAAGTGACACGTGCGGTGTGTATATTTTTCTCATCGTACCTATAAATACATTATTATACGAGAACTGACAAGAAAGAATACTAGCGTATCTCGCGTCAAAAGTTGCGACGACTCGTTCTTATCTATATATTAATACGCAGTGGGTCGCCTCGTTGTACGTTTGTTAGAGAGTTCCACCCGCGTATCGCGATGATACATAATAATATATCGTTGTTTTCGTATAAGATACAATGCAGATTTGTCGCATGTATGTTTCATCGCGATACGTGCAGTAGAACGCAGGTGAGAATCGTTAGAGTGGGAAGGGATTTTCCCGTATCAAATGTATGGGCGTCGGAAATGTGTTTCTTTGTTGTTTTTGTGGTTGAAATTCGACAACAGGGCACAGCTTGTGTTTATATAAATATCTGCTTTAAAGAATGTTTCTTTTAACTGGGACACTTACGGGAAATTCGAAACCATAACAGATACATGTAAACTATCTTAGGTTATGACCGTTTATCTTTTTGTATGAAAATAATTATGGCATATTTTGTTTTTGGTCAAGCCTGAGTTTCCACACAAAAGAATGAAATTAGCAAAATTTTATTAAAATACTTTTTTCGGCTCAAGTTTTTGTCCGTATCATTTCATTGTATTACATGCAAAAAACCCTTCGCTTTGAAGTTGGTCAAAATTAATTAAAAGATTTTCATACAATTTACCATATTAAATAATGGTGTTTTAAACGAGTATAGTATGAGAAGTCCGAAATCATAATTATTAGTATCATAATAAAACAAATCTTTTATTTTTCAAAGAAAGTCGCCTAATATTGGCTATAACGCATTAGCGGCCCATGACCCTGAAGTGTGTGTGTAAATGAATGAAATGTTTTGTTACTTTTGTTAAATTTGTCTATGTTGTCAAATCTGTATTGATAGAAAATACCTACTTTTAATTTGTCCGGGGCGAGCCGGGCCTTACATAGCTGCACAACCTTAGGCTGCAAAACAGTTTTCACTGTATCAGTTATTGACGAAAAAATTATAGTGCAAATAAAAATCTTGAATAATCTTGAAATCTTCAACCTTATGCCTGAACAAAGTACAGCTGGACATTAAACTAAGAAATCATAATAATTTTTATTCTATTATTATTACTTGGAAAAGAAGACTTTGTACTACACTATTTTTGATGTAATTTTTACTCCATTTATTTCTGTGAAATAGCTTAGACGCGTTTATTTTGACTCCTCGTTATTATCAAGGAAAAAAAATAAAAGTGGTGAACTAACAACACAGTTTATAATAAAACTTGAATGGTAGGTCGTTTCATGATGTGGCAAATTCTACGATCAGGCAACGACATATAATAAACCAGTATCAGTATTAAGTAATTTAATTACTTAAACACTACATACGCCTAAGGTTGATTAAATTACTACAGAGTTACAATGGCAATGGCTTGATACTAGGTAGGTACGTCATTTTAGTATATTTCCAATAAAATATTAGTGTTAATATGCTTACAACCTATTCTGGCCATGAGTTCTGTAAGTTCTGTTACAAATGTAATGTAATCTAAATATGAAAACTTATATGCACATATTTATTGTAGTCCCGGCAATAATTCAAAAACAACTCTATTCGAAATGGTCAGCATTTTTTTAAACCTTTACACACTCACACCCGCTTTGGCTTGGATACAGGCCTATTTCCATGGGAAATTTAGCCCCACCAAATCATGACTGACGCAGGATGATGACCACGTTGCACCTTTCCGACCACTTGCGAAGCTTCTATAGAGCTATGATGGTACACTTTGTCATGTTTATTGTTGTAGAGTTCTTCAATAGTGACATTTTTTAATCGGTTAAGAGGAAATTTGTTTTTCTGTCATCCGCGTGTCGTGATAGCAAGCGTTTTGATCGACCCACTCTCTTCTACGTATATCCTGTATATCGTCGATAAGCACCGAGCCTCAGGTCTTGTTTGATAACAGTACAGTTAATAATATTAACAGCCTTTGTACGCGTACGCTAACGCGTACGCCTAACAGTACGCGGCTGCCCCGATCATTTTATGATCTTCGACACATTGTTGGTATATCTGTCGATAGTACGATATACGAACATCAAGCTTTTGAAGTGTCTTGAAAATGACCGACGGCTCCATTCCCACCTTGTTTAAGGCAATCACTGCAATTCTATTTTCTTTAACACCCCATTCTTTATTTTATTTTATAAACCTCGAAAAAATCTGTAAAATTTCGGGGAATAGATCGAAGTTTCTAACATACTCGTAACGTAATAAACGTTCCAAATTTGAATTCAGACGAAATAAAAATCACATGTATTTAAGTTGTAACTATATTTATGGCCAGTAGTTAATATTAGTATTAATTTTCAGTAGTATTTAAAAACGACACAGATATGTATAACTGAAATTAAACTGAAAAATGTTTATAGTTCATGTTATAAATCCAAACTTCCATGATTTTCCAAGACAGGCGAGAGTACGAATGTCCAACACAATAAAATATTCCTGTATCACCCCCACAGTGTAAGTATTAAATGTGTTCGAAGTTGTGGGCACTGCCTCAGATCTGAAGGCACGGCTTTAAAATATCCAACGTGAGTTCAAATACAATACGAGAGACTGTAAAGTTTGTAGCTCGAATTTCTGTCGTTTAGTTTAGGTTAGCATCTTTTGGCGTCCACTCAAAAGAGCATGTCCGAAACTGTTCCATTTAATAATATTATGGTCTCAAAGCTCGTTCCTGAAATACTATTGTAGGCAATATTGTCCCAAGAGCAGTTAAAAAAGTACGTCAGTTCAACTTGTAGAATTATAACACTAAACAGGTTTGTACATATATATTTAAACCTTAATTACGCGCATTAAGAAAGTCACAATTAGTCACATGAAGTCTTTATTGACGCCAAAATAAAAAATAAAAAAATGGAGCTATATATTTAAATGAAACAAAGTATTGTACTATCAAAAATATTAAAGTGCTTTATTATTAATCTAAAGAAGCATAAACATAACTTCGACTATATGAAATAAAAAAATAACTAACGTCTAATCTGTCCTTAAACTAATAACTTTTGAGTTAGTCGTGATCAACGTTAAAAAGAAATCTTCTGTTTTCGTATTTCGTCTTCCGAGACAGAAGCAGCATCATTTCGTCCATCGCCAGAGACTTATACGAGCAATCGCAGTTTCATTTGTCTTTCCTGACTAATATTGCAACAGCAAGATGAAAAAAATTAATAAATCAATAGTACAGAATCCCTAATAAGAACAAATTACAATTATATAAATTCAAACTAAGTAAAAACATACAAATGAAACCTTACCTCCGCCAACATATTTTATGTTACCGTCAATAAAACCCTCTCATTTATTGAGAGACAACGAACAATTCCCGTGTAGAGGAAAATTAATACACGATTTATTGAACTAAACGAACAGACAGACGCTTTCAGCTCAGCTCCACGCTCTAATTGTATTGCAAGTAGTGGACACATATTAAAAACGACTAAGAGCCGAGAACAAATATTTTCTGCCGAACAAATATCTGCACTCTTCACTTGTTTAGTCCAGTACCTACCTTAATTAGTATAAAGGTTTATATAATAACGATAGTCCGGACCCTACCTATTATGTCCAAACTGTTTAAATGCTTCAACAATCAGTTGAACCGTCACCTTTCTATCTCATGCAACGTATTGCAAAACAGTAACTATACCAACGGTGGCCTTTGGCTCCAAAAAAAACCTTTTATTAATCATACTGGATGAATAGTTTAAAAAAGGGTACTATCTTATGGTAAAGTCTCGTGCAAAGTTTAATTTAAAACTGTTAAATAAAGGCTTCCGGTCAACTACTACTTACTAATCCTATATTGTGGTTGTTGCCTTTAATATTTTTCCTGCGTCTATTTCCGTAGCCTATTCACGAAAAAATCGCAGTCATAGAAAAATTCTAAAAACGGTTGATTATGTTTAGATGTCATATAAATAGCATATTCCATTGAATTATTAACCTTAATTTTAATATCACAGACATACACTCCAATTGTATTTATTCGCAAGATCATTCTGCCACACATTATTCAATTCCAACATTCATGAACAAAGACAGACATTTATAAAATCAGTCATTGTGGGAAAAAGTTATTTTAAGCTTGGTTAATTTTGAGATCAATACAATCTGTCCTAACAGACCGACAACAAATAAAGCGTGTTGTGGTAAATAACGTGCTGTCTGCAGCATTCATATTTGTCCGCCCTCGGCGCAAAGAGCCGTACGGATATTTAAATTGAAGTGATCCAAAATATGATCGATATCGGTATCGGGTACACGGGTTTTGCGTAATGCAATAAAACAAAAATTAATAATCCCCGCGGTAAAAGCGAAGTGGCGGCATTCACGGGAGACCGATGGATATCCAGCAGTTTATCTTGGATTGATGGATCGCCAATAAAAACCATCGATTTTAATTTAATAAATCGGAGAATGAATTTGAGCTACGCTGCTACAGACGTACAGACAGACACAGACAAACGAATCAATCTTTATAAGTTTGGTCGAAGATAAAAACGGCTGCAACTGATATTTCATGCCGCCTTCTGTAAAATGTTATGGGTGTTATTTTCTTATGTGCGAGGGACGGTTACTTAGTTGTGTTTGTATGGTGTTAACAGGATTATTAGTTGTATAGTATTCGTTAGTAAAAGGAGTGTGGGAGTTAGGACTGTTGGTTTCAGTTAATCCTGTTAGTAAACATTAGAAATCCCAGTTAATAATCGTCCGTATTTGTCCTATTTGAAGCTGGTCACAGATGCGTTGCCATCCCTGAGGACTGATGTGGTCGCCTGTAGTATAAGTGTAACCGGCATCCACACCTTTCCGACCGGAACACAAATGGTGAAAAACAATGACTCCATGGCAGAAATAGGTGTGACGGTACCGTGCCGTGCGCACCGTACACAAGTTCTACCACTTGTCTTGTCATTAATCGCTTCTCGGCTTTTTGACAAAGATCAAAGTGTAGTAGGTTCGGGTTTTTAGGAACGTTTTACCCGTATTTCTGCAGAAGTTAACGTCCGTCCCAAAAATAAAAGAGTATGTTTTAACTTCATACGTTTTACTTCCCCATTAAATCATGACGGTGTAAAAAACAGAATCCTAGTGTGGGGATGAAAATGTATAAGCGTTTATTTCCCACTTTTTTGTTAATGATGTTAAGCTCTCAAGTGTGTACTCGTCATTTGGCTTTTCTTAAAATTGTTAAAGCTGTGGCTCAATGTACTTAGATACTTAAATTCGTACTAATATATGGCTATATAAAACTTTTTCACTAACGGCTTCTTTTATATTGTAACATATTGTTATCTATATATATATTATATTAGTGTATAAACAAAATGATTATTATTTATTAGTTTGTAGTTTTGAAGTCTATTATTTTAATATTCAGGGCATTCACTTAGGAAAGATTTTACAAAATTTAAGCCCTTAAAGTAATAATTGAGGTAAAAGTCATAGTACACATAACCTTCTAACCAACCATACCTTGGATGGAGGGTTCTATAGAAAAGCAGCTAGTAGGTAAATAAATATTTCGAAATAACTAACCATAGGTACATTTTCTTGCATGACCAATTTTACTAATTGGAAAAGTTATCGTCAAAGGCAATTAAAATAAAACGTAACAGCTAAATTGAATAAACACCAACACTGGACGTCTCTATCAAACAGGCGCTGCAAAATACCTAAATTGAATATTTTTCATTAGCGTTCGGCTTACTGCAAAATACCAAGAGCGCTGATACCTTTGATTTTTTAACGTAAAACGGTAAAATTAACCTCGCCAATATGAAACGACTTTTCCAAAGCAAAACAACAAAACCAAAAAGACCTATGTCTATCGGTAGCATGGCGCGATTTTATTCGATTTCAATACTATTGGTAGTGGGTTTCGAGCGAAAGAGACTGGGGGAAACATACGTAAAGAGTTAAATTAAGAACCCTTGTCCTCAGTGATATTAACTTTTCGCGTACCTATTACCGTGAGAATATGGGGGCTCGCGGCCGTGTCGCCGCGTCAGCGTCGCGTCGTGTCGACGGTCGGCGCGCAAATTCGTCGCTCGTGCGTGTGCGTGTGTCGCTTCATGGGAGGGAACTTGTTATACCAGTTCGTCGGACAAATAATCGAGATGGCGGCTCTGACTCAATTACTGTCTACTTATGATTTACTTGCTTTCGGACGTTTTAATGTTTAGCTGGCGAACAGCAAATATATCCTTGGTAAATAAAGACTCCTGCGTCTAAATAAAATAAACGCTCCGGCGTGCAGGTTGACTTTGATGTTTTTCTTTAATCTTAAGACGTATTAATTTTTTATTACGAACGTAGCTTTGAAAACTCGCATTCTTGAATACTCAAATTAAGACTGGTACCAAATATATGAATAACATAATAATAATAAAAAAGTTTTTGAGAAGCGTGACTTTGATACAGATAAGTAGGCCTATGTTTACACAACCAAGATCCTGTCAAGCGAAGCTGCATGAAAAAGCTGGTACATAATATTACATCGATTCAATTACCAATTACCAATAACTTGTTACATTAATGAAACCAGGAATTGATCCAGGTAGCTTAGGATCACCAGTCATCACACATACACGCACCACACTACACGTTATATCGTAAAAATTTTAAAAGCAAGCAAACATTTTCTTGCTTTCAAAGTAAAAAAATCCAGTTCAAAACATCGATACGAGCTAACTCTGCACTAAACGCCAATTTTACTTCGTTAAAGTTAACCGAGCCGCGGTCAGCTATCGAGGGGGCGATATTTGCAGCTTGCCGGCATTCCGCAATTTCCGACCTTTGCAACAGTAGAGCATCAACATTTCACTATTGTTTGTCTGCGACACCCTGTTGATTCGTTTAACTGATTTAGCTAAGCTATACTTTTTATACTGTAAGATAATAGTATATTCAGCAGTAGAAGCAGTGTTTCATTATATCCTCAGCATAATTTCCGAAACGTTTTTCCGAGGTAGACCCGTAAGTTTCCACAAGACAAACTATATCTCTGCCGC
This sequence comes from Dalla quadristriga, assembly GCA_018245335.1. Lineage (NCBI taxonomy): Eukaryota > Metazoa > Arthropoda > Insecta > Lepidoptera > Hesperiidae > Dalla > Dalla quadristriga. Next base: position 26,171 of record DWLO01000115.1, read on the forward strand.
GTTTCATACGCAGTGCCTCGAGTCCTCGCCACGGGCGCTTGTTATAATTAGTCCCTCTCCGACGCACTTAGCGATTGACTATAATAAGGAAAGTTCCATACAACGACGACTTCTATGGAACGTGCCCATGTATACATTGTCTGGAGGATTGGAGCACTGGAATTTTTTTTTTAGCAGCCCAGCGATGTCATTAAATGCGATAGTCAATGTGTAGCTTGTGTAATTTTCTATGATATTGATAACTCGGCTGCTTTAACATGTTTCTCCAAAAATTGTACGTAAATTGCGGCTGCTATTGCGTCACACGAACTTTGACAAAATCGAACGCAATATAGTGCTATGGTTATACCATTCCTGTCCGTCAATGTGTTAATTATGTTACACGCCTGTGGTCGGCAGGAAGCGCTTCACATAAACTAGATAATCTGTTTCTCGGTGATTTCATTCC
>DWLO01000116.1:0-26596 GCA_018245335.1 Dalla quadristriga
GTTATTTGTACACCCCTACCCTCTCTCCTCCTGTCTCTTCTACTATGGTATATATCCAAAGGTTGTCTGGAAAGATATCGCTGCTTAGCGATAAGACCTCCTTTTGGCTGACAATTATAGTATTCTCCTAGTAATCTGTTAACTTTATGTGGTGTACAATAAAGAATATTTGTATTGTATTGAATAGATAGCTCGGTGGCGGAATCGAGGGCAGTTTCCCTAACTGACGCGCTGTGAGTCTCAGATTCGATTCCCGTCCGGGGCAGACGTTTATTTGCCATTTTTAGTTTTTCTGTGTGCGTACCCGCAACATATTAACTACTAGCGCGGGATTGTGAGCATAAAAGTGTCTACTGTTTATTGGTATGTGCAGAGCTGCCGGAGACGTCGTTTACTCGCAGCATCAGCAACCCGGAGGCGGTGATGCGGCGCCGGCGCCAGCAGAAGCTGGAGCGCAAGCTGCAGCAGTTCCGCAGCAAGGACGGCGGGCCAGACACCGGTACCTTGACCATATTATTGCCCATAACCAGCGTCGCTAGTACCTACTGGTATTGTGCTCAGTTTTCGGAGCCGATACCACTATTTATAACCTTAAGTGATGCTTCGACAACTTAAATCCCCTTTTTTAACATCTTTGGGGGCCGAATGTCCTAGAATCGGTGTTTCTAACGTTTGTGGTCTTGGCTGTGTGTTGATGCGTCAGAAACTAGTTATCAGGTCTAATTGAGTGGCGACTTTTATAGGAATAATGCATTCCTTGCATATCGTAAATATTTGTATTATGTTCAACAGGCGGCACGCTGAAGATATACGGGTTGTCGCTATGTCCGGACGTGCCTTACAAGACGCTGCTGCTGTCGGTCGGCGATTCAGCGGCGGGCGTAGTGCGCGAGACGCTCGAGAAGTACGGGCTATCGCGCCACGAGCCGCACCACTACTGCCTCGTGCAGGTCAGTACATTGTGTGTCCGGTATTGTCCGGGCCGCTGCTGATGTCGGTCGACGTCATAGCGGCGGGCGTGGTGCGCGAGACGCTGGACAAGAGCTCGTCAGTCGGGGTCAGTGACCAACGCGCCACCGAGTCATCATGATTATGATCTGTAACGACGACTATTATTTCGCCGCTACCCCAGGTTGACTGGCAAATAATGCCCACAGGCATTGAGTCCGCCCTTTGTAAAACCTAGATTTATTATTATTATTGTATGTCGTTGATGTTAACGACATATGTGTCAGCGAGTCATTGATGTCAACGAGTGTATGATATGTATCATGGGTCCCAGGTGTAACTGGACCCGGTCATTTGGAAGGCTTGCGTGGGGACACAGTTCCAACACGTAGAGGCTCCTTTGAGGCACTGTAATGTTAATTTAGTGCACCTAGCGGATACCCTCTATCGACTGCATCAAGTATTGGTACACCCGAAGGTGGTCGTACGTTTATTATTATTATACTCTTTATTGCACCATAAAAAATATACAACAGTTGCATAAAAAGCTTACGACAGATGTATAAAAATCGGTCATATCGCTAAGTAGCGATTTATTTTAGATAACCTTTAGGAGTTGTCTAAAACAGTTGTAAAAAGCTAGGGTGCACGAGAAATTACAGAAAAGGAAGGAAAGGAATACTTTTAGATCGAATAAATTGATGATCAAAGATAACGAAATACCCGTTTGGTATATACAATAAAGAATCTTATTATTATAATGGGGATTATACTAATCTATATAATCCATCTTCACAGAATTTGGTGGAGATATAGTTTGAGGTTACGGTGAAAGAATACTTTTAAACCCGAACATTTGTACGAATCCCGAAGGAATGACAACATCATAGCTTTAACCCAAACTAAGTCGCGGGGAACATCTATTAAACAATATGTTTCTTCGTCAGGTGGACACTGCGGACAACTCTGAGTACATTCTGGAAGACGACGAGTGCCCGCTGGCCATCGTGATGACGCACTCGCATCGCAGTGAGTAATGTTTCATTTGTTACTTATCCATTTTATCCACAGCCCGCTTTGAATATACAAAACAAAGTCTAAACTTATCTAGACCTGGAAATTGGTGCAGCCCTTAGAAATGTTAAAATATATGTCAGAAGTGCACCCCGATTGGGTTAGGTTAGCGAATAATTAGGCGAACGGAAAGATTACTAGGTATAAAAATTCCAACATAATAATGTCCAAAATTAAATATTAAAAAAAATTACTTGGCAAAATTGATGTGATTGTGACGGTGGTGGAGGTAATGGTGATGGCTGTCGTGATTGTGATGGTGATTGGTACTAATAATAATGCATGTTCCATAATAACCACCGGAACCATCATCATTACCATCTCTTACCACCACCATCATCACCACTATCACCACAGAATTACCTTTACCACCGCAATCGCCACCACAATGTTTGTAATTTTTTGTGTTAGTGATAGGGCCAAATGGGTTGCAGTCACCCAATCAAAGTAGTTTTACTTTAGTGATTCTATTACGAATAATGATTAAAAATTAAACGAAAAACAAAAACTAACAAAGCTTTATTGATGCTTGCATACATCATATTATACCATCTTATTAATTTGGCATGATATCCATCATCATACGTCTTCCCATATCGTACAGAAAACCCTTAATACGTCGGCCCGACTCGCACTTGACCGATTAACTTTAAATTTAACATAAGCCCTGTGTTATACCTACGTGTTAAGCTGCAGTCAAACATTACAGATATTATCAGACCTTAATGCTTTTTAAAGTACCTACAGTGAAAATACGGTTCACCCGAAAACCAATTATTGAGGATCAATTTAAAAACGTACATTACTTCGAAAAGTCGAGCTCGGGATTCATACCCGACCTTCTGAATTGGGATTCAATGATTAACTTCGTCATAAGGTCGTAATGCTGTCTGCCGCTTCGCCTGCAAAGAATTTCTTCACACTCTATTTCACCTACCTAGTGATGGAATTTTCAAAAATCATCTCTTAACAGATGTCTGTCTACATTATAAAAGGTATCAACAGTCAACATTTAAGCTTCTAGCTTCAGCGGTTTCGGCTCGGCGTTGATGAATCAGTCAAAGGAGTTCGTTTATAGATAAAAGATGTGAATCTGTCATATTATTGCTATTCGAAAGCTTCAATCCTTTGGCTAAGCAGCGACATAGCATGTGACATAAGAGTGTAAACGAAACGCTCGGTGCACGTACCGCTCTCACATACGCTAGAATTGGCCTTGACACAATTTCAGCCAAGAGGCATTGTAGGGGTATCTGCAGTGCAACATCATACCGCGAATGGATCTAAACTCACTAATTTATGATTGAGCATAATGAAATATTATGATGAACTTTGCCCGTTCGAGTAATACTTTAAAATATTGATAGAATAGTCAATGGTCAAACAAACATGTGAAATCAAATGTAAAATTTGTTCAAGGATCTAACATTCATGAATTCCGGTGAATTTTGTTCAAGGATCTACTGACATTCATGAATACCGTATGGGATCAGAATAGAATTTGACGGAATCGAATTATCTTTTCGTCGTTCGCCAGGCGTAATCAAAAATCAAATCCTCGGGGATTTCACGACTCGGGGCGGGGGGATGAAGATATCAGTTTCACGTTCGCAGTTATATAAGACATTTTATGTTCTTCAGTTATTGGAACAGCGACATAATTAATGTATTTATACTTATGCTAGTTATGTCACAATAAAGTGTAAAAATCAGCTCCCGTGACTACCTTCCAACTCCCATCTTAAGAATCATAAAATCATCAATAGGTGGTAGAATATGTATACGGTTCGCCAGGATCGATACCACCGCCACACCCATTTCTGCCGTGGAATAATTGTTTTTCAGCAATTGTGTTCCGGTTGGAAAGGTTTGGATGCCGGTTACACTTATATAGGAGACGACCACCAGCCCTCAAGGACATCAACGCATCTGTGACCAGCTTGGAATACGACAAATAGTAACAATTGCTAACTGGACGTTTACTAATATTTCCTAACAGGACTAACTTACACAAATATTCCCAACTCCCACAGTCTTATTACTGACTAACCAATACTAACTAACACATAATTCTAACATAACTGAATAATCGACCCTCTTACAGTCCTATTCGTGGTTTGTCATAGATGTCCATGTCGGCAGTGGGCGGTGGGACTGCATGGTCGTTTGCTATTCGCATAACATGTCCATCTCACTTCCCTCCCACATCAGTTGTTTTAAATGATTTAAAGTATTTTTTTATAATGACAGCTTCTTTTATAACTTGATCCATAGATTTAATCATGTTCGTTAAAATAATGATAACCGGAATTTAAAATATTCTCATTATTCTTAGTTTCTTCATGATTTTATCCTTTGTAAGGAGTAGTCCGTGTATTAAATATTATGCGTATAATTCAACACTAAAACGCCGCGCACTATATATCTAGATCCTGATAGAACCAAGTTGGGATAACAGAGAGATACATCAACCTAGTTAGCGTAGAAGCGAACTGTGGCGCTGGGATGTTTACATACTTAGACCCTTGGTCTAAGTCTACATTATGTACGACTCTCTCGAGAGTATAACATACATTCATCTGCCAAGTTCAGGGTTATTTGGATAGGTACGGATTACAGTATGTATTATATTATGGATATCATTTTACTACTAATTGAATCATCTGTGTCCATTCGATGGTACGAGGTAATTGGATATACTCACGTTTGTATGGCGGTAACTAGTCGGGTGTTATGGATGGCCCATTTCGTGAACCGTCATCAGAAGCTATCAGAGTTATTTTGTTTAGTCGACAATTCTAACAACACAAACTAGAAATCGAACTATAGAATACTAAAGAGAACACGCAAATGAGCCCGCGTGCAATTTCGAAAAACAAAAATATTTTTAGTGAATAGGGAGTACTGACTTTAAGGAATAAAAAAGCCGTTTTAAATATATAGCCTATGTGGCAAGTTAGTGTATGTACGTACCCTCTATAATTCCTGAAAACTTCATCAAAATCCGTTTAAAGGTTTCGGAGCTTATTTGCGACAAAATAACGCAGACAGACAGATAGACAGCAATTCTAAAAACGGTTGATTATGTTATAATATAAATAGCATATAAATTATCGTATAAATTCAATTTAATTTTTGACCCTTATTTTAGTATCATAGACAGACACTTCAATTTTATTTATTGATAAGATACCTCTAAAAATAGGTGCATCGTGGCCTATTCCTTGTTAAAAATAGGAGATAATTTTTGCGAGAAGTGTCCTGGAGTCACCGACGGTTTACGTGTTGCGTACACTAGGAGTACTAGGCGCGAGCGTGCGGCCGCGGGGCAGGACGCGGCAGTCGCCTCGCGGACGTCGCGCCGCGTGCTGCCCACTCCGTCCGTGCGCCTCCCGACATGGATTGGGGCATTCGTCGTAAGTTGTCACGGAAAACACTCATTTTTGGAGTTCGCGACCGCTTCGGCCGAGGAGTAGTATAGTAGAGGCCGCCGCCGCCGCGGTCGATGGCGATAGTAAACAAACGCATGTGGCTCGCGGAGCAGTCCGACCGGTGTGCTCGCTGATGCCGGTCCACTTGCCGGCATTGGTATTTTTAACTCGTTTTGCGGTTCGATGCCCGCTGATTCGCCGAATCAATATGCATAACACCGTCTTTGGAGGTTTCTTTTTGAAAAAGTCGAATGAGGTGTAAATTATTAAGTTCCTTGGTTAATATATTTAATCGCTTTAAAAATACTTTCGCCGCGCATTCGTAAGTTGCAAACTTGTTTAGATCTTGTTATGCTTGATTTCATTCACTGCTCCGACCGACTCGAGGCTTTTCCTATTCACGGTGTTACGTTAGCTCGTAAAGATGAAATACTTATTTCTTTTGTCTTAAAGTTAACCGGTTTTATTGGTCACGATAAAGTTCACTTTTATAGCCCATAAAATGGTGTAGCTACGAGTAATTTGACCTTTGGCGAAAACGAGTGTGGAGGGCATCCCTAGGGAGACATGAATAGACACATTGGCAGTTGGCGGTGGCACTAGAAATTATACATCCTTTGTCATAAATTACTATGGAGTTCTTAGGGTTCTTTGGTTCAAACGAGGGTTTTGTAGAAAGCTGCTTTATCAAAACGAACACTTTTAAAATTTTCTTCTTTAGAGCTGATATTTTACTTTTTAGTTATGTGCTTTTCCGGTCGGGCTCTTTCTTTTCTTCTTTTCTTTTTGAATAATGTAATTCATTTTCTCCATCAGTGAACTAGTGTTATTGTGTTAATCCCCAGATTAATCCACAGATTATTATGTAGACACATACAGGTATAAATATATATCACATAGTTAACTAACTACCAGACTCCTTCCATTTTAATCTTTCATTCAAACCGTTCAGGAATCCTGAAGGAGTAACAATTGTATAATATTTAGCCTTTGTAATATTCGTACTTTCATTACTCTTTGTTCTCAACATTTTGCTCACACTTATGTTTATATATACCCTTCAGTAAAGGCAGCGTATTTAACTGTCCTTCATTCTTCCGTTTCTGTACGATGACTTACGTCACTAAAATGGTCAGCTTTCAGCTCCCGTTCAAACCTTATAAAAAAAATCATTCCCACTCAAAAAGTTCGCTACTTATAATTGAAGATATTATTTATTCAGATCAGCAATCATGTTACAGATTAGCATACATACAAACACAAAAATGATCTCAAAAATTTTGTGTATTAATCAAAATCTTACAAATAATTTAAATTGGAATGTCTGTCTGTAATATTAAAATTAAGGACAGTAATTAAATGGAATAATATGCTATATGCTATATGACACCTAAATATAATCATTCTTTCTTAGAATGTTTGTCTGTCTGTCGTTTGCCGCAAATAGGCTCCGAAACCGGTGAACGGATTTTGATGAAATTTTAGAGGATTGTAGAGGGTACAGTAACTTAACGTATAGGCTTTGTTTTATCTCAATTCTCAAACAATTTCTTAATTACAGCACTTAGCGTCTGGTCCCTCAAGGGTCCCATTTTAACAACTTTTCACGTATTATTTCACGCGGACGAAGTCGCTAGCACTCCCTAGTTCTTATTATGAGAATGGCTCGTCGGACATAATTATAAACTCTGCAAAGTTTGCAAGGTCGGCCTCAACAACAGTTTTGTAAAATGTAGCTTTAATAATAAAAAATAAATAGGTATGTTTAAATAAAAGGTAATAAAAGGTTGGGTCTCCAACATTTCGAATGTCATCTTTTTTAATCTTATGTATCCTATGCTCTTATTCCTACAGACAGACAGTTGTTGAACTAATTAAGGCAATGGCTCATTGCATACCTATCGAGCTACTTCATGTTTCATTTGCTTGGAGAGTAGCTCGATTAAGACCTTGCTCCAATAACAGGAATATAAAGTTATGTTTTACAGTTCAGTTAAATAAATACTGCACAATAGACAGTGGGCTTTCTAATTTATTACATTCGCCCGACTGGTTACGTCTGTTCCAACTTGCCGTTTAGAGCTTTATCCAGTTTGTGTATACAATTTATTTGCTAAATGTCAAGGAGAGTAAGAGCGGGCACTTGGCCCAATAACCTGATAAAATCACCAAGACAAATAGCTTTTGCATTGCCTTACCAAAGTAAATCTATGGGGCCTGGTGTTATGTTTTAACTCCCTATTTTGCGCAGCTTCGCCGCACTAACTTGAGCATCCCACATCACCCCCTTGAGAATTGGGGGGGTGAATTTTCGTAAAAACCTTTCTTAGCCGATGTAGTAGAAATTACCTACACTCAGAAAGGAGGAACCTTACCTACCTGCCAAGTTTCAAACAATTGATTGGATTGCGGTAAAGACTTTCACCGATGTTCCTTTGTGTCTGCTACATTACCGTTCAGAAACATCCAATAAAAATGTTTATTATTTTGCGACTACTACTTGCGAATACTAGGGTATTCAATGTCAATTTTATAATTCTTAAAAAATTAAAAAAAATGTGTCTAAAACATTTATATGTTATCCTTCTTTTTAATAATCTTGATGGTTTATGTTGCTCACGATTTGTGAGCGGTAAAAGTTCTGGGGCGTAAACTGTAGTAGGTACGTAGCGAAAACCATTTGTCAAATTACACGCCGGACGTCATCAACGTGACCAGCAGTGGCACTTGATATATGGATCGCAGCCCCTGCCATTTGTAATACTTAAACGCCATCTACTGATCTACAAATACCTATTTTTAATCTCTCTCTCTGCTCCTCATCAAATTCCCCTGTATCTCGTTAAAAATGTAAGCTCTAAAACGATATTAGCAATAGAAGTTTCCCACCGACTCCTAACATTTGAATGTCGGTTAACTGAATAATTAACATACCGCCCTTTTGAATAATTAACGATTCTGACGAAGTGACTGGCCCGCGACTACGTAATTGTCTCAGTCTTTGACTTAGCTGGCTCCCTAATGCTTTTGTCGTTAATCTCTTTTTATGTTTGTCTTTCATCTTACAAATAAGTGGCATTCGAAGCTTAGGCTTAACTGTTTTACTGCTGATATAGAAGAAGTAAAATATAAGATCTAAAATATCTGATTCGTTGTATAAAATCTAAAATATCTGATTCTAGCTAATGGGTCAGTAAGTAAGCGTGTGTATAAAAAATATAGACGGTTACCGTCTCGAGGGTCGAGATTGTTTCGCAAGCGTGCAGAATGACGTGGGAGAGAGGATTCCACTTGGCAATGTGCGGACGTGAGCTGAGAGCAAACGAAAATTCAAAGACGACGCTCGGTAGAACTGAGTCTCTATCACTATTTCAGTGCATCGGGCGGGGCTATTAACCCTCGGGGAATTAGATGTTATTTTACGGCAGTCCGGCACGCGCACCCGTTATCGATATTTAGAACCGTCAAGATAGACAGCTGATTCCGGTCGTTACCGTTGTGTGTTTGAATTAATACATTCACCAAATTAAAGCGTCCTCGTTGAATATTCATTTGTATGTTCTAGTTGAGGTTGTTCTTCGCGCGGGCTATACGAATTTCCTGAGAATTCCCTGGCTCCTTATTGTAATGAGGCTTGGATTATGTTTGTTGATTGAGTTTATGTTATTCTTGACATTATGGAAATTAGCAGAGACGACTCTTAGCGTTGATACGACCTGCGTACAAGACGATTATATTGTTTTGTATTCAATCATATCTCGAAACAGAATCGCATTAACGTTTCACTATGCGAGACTGTTTAAACTTATATGGTGAATAACATGATTAACATTTGGTTTATTGAACTGATCCTGTGAAATTACTTACGTTCCATCTTAAAATCCTTTAGGAACTGTTAAAGCACTTACAGGTTAAATATTTACATTTGTTTACAGAATAGCTGTGCTGAGTGTTTTTAGTTTCGTACCACCAAATTAAGTTTAGTTCCTAAAGTTCGCAACACCCCCAACACGTAGGTACTGCTTGAAAAAGGGCACATCGCTCGCTACCCTTCAGCTTTAGGGAGAAGTGTGTTTGGTACGTATAGGTAAATAGAGTAATTTCTCTGCTAATACGTAAGGAAATTGTTCTCATTCACCACGCCTTTTTATCCTACCCGTACTCATAGGTATTCAACATTTAAAGAGTACCGACTCTATCAATCTCTCGATCTCATTCTATTCTTGATACTTTTAAAGTGATAATCTGTTTTCTGTGTTGTCTGTTAGTAATGGTCTGTCAGTACTACAATAGTGTGGATAGCATGTAATCTGTAATGAAATAAAAACCAATAATTGCGTGATTCAATCTATCATCCGCCCTAGACCTCCCTTACTCCGTCCGGTCCTTAGGCCCTCGAAATCCAAGAGTTTTGCGCTAAATCATTAAAAATGTAATCTTTATTAAGGATTACATCTTTCAGTTCTAATATTCTACTAAGTTTACATGTTTCGGTGCGTACTTGGGTGGCTTTTGTTTGCAACCGTCCTCAAGCCGCTTCCGCGGCATATTCTGCTCTCGGACTGCTCCAAGCGTACCAAGAATATCTACGTACGGCAGAGAATACAAGCAACACTACACATACTCATATAATACCTACGTCTCACGACCTCTTTATCCCTGTATTTTCTTTTGTATGTAAACACGGCGAGCCCAAATCGTACAACGTTCAATGTAGAGCACCGTTTCAGTCGACCGGTATTCTAATGCTCGGGCAGTACAATAGGCTCGAGTGGAATACGTGCCACTCCTTCGGTAAACGGTTGCACGATCGATAAAAATCTAGATAACCATCTCGTGCCGAAATAATTTTATGTAAATGATCAATTTATAGTTTCGTTACAGTAGCGTTGTCGGTAGTCGTCGCAAGCTCACAGTGTTTCGATGTAATCGCGCAGTAATTTGTTAATGTGTCGTCGGGTTGGATGCGAGTGGAGGGAGCAACAGGTGAGACCATTTGCGGGCCCTAGGGGTCACCCGAGCGCGTCGCGGCACGCGATTCCGGCCGCGCTGCCGATCGTGTCAATAATTTCAAAACGTTTAATTAATTTTAAATACTTCCACACCTACTCCTGCACATATGGGGTATTACAAATATCGATCAAGCTCCAAGAGCGAAATTGTATATGTCACGAGGGTTTGCCCCCGTAAATATCCCTTATCAATCTTACAGGAACCGTAAATTTTTGCTGGATAAAAAGTAGCCTTTATTACTCTCCGGCCCATAATCTATCTCTATGCAAACAATCACGTCGATCCGTCGCTCTGATACAGCGTGAAAGGAGGACGTATCAGCAAACCAACAAACCCACTTTTACGTTTATATGGTAATAATACATTTTCTATATAATCAAACATTTTTATAATCAGCTTGATTTAAGCTAAGCGACCAATGACGTTTTTTAAAAAAATATTTCTATTAAAAAACAATTAAAATTATTTTTATTATAAACGTAATTGACCGAATTAATATTTTAGCCACATTATGCATACCACCCAAAGTCCACCCATATAAACAAAACGAGTATTTCACACAAATAAATTACGTTACTATATTGGATGGTAGAGTCCATCTTAACACGCTACTCCACACTCCCTGAATAATCGTATTTCATTACAAGGATTGTGTCATCGTATTGTGTTGGTAGCATGCACACAACGTGTAATATTGTATCAGCTGGGCATAATACGTTACGTTTATTGCTCTGGTGGTGTGTGGCGGTTTAATATCTTTGTATTCATTTTAAATTATGAAAAAAAAAGTCCTCATAAACTCCCACACACATTATCATTTGTCAGCCTTAGTTGTCAGCCTTATTTGTCAGTGAATCGTCAATCTATTTCACTCATATAATATTCCTTTGAAACATTTTCCTTATTAGCCTTATTTGTCAGTAAATCGTCGGTCTATTTTCCTCATATTATACTTCGTTAAAACATTTTCCTTATGAGCCTTATTTGACAGTGAATCGTCAATCTATTTCCCTCATATAATACTCCTGCGAAATATTTCTTTATTAGCCTTATTTGTCAGTCAATCGTCAGTAAATCGTCAGTATATTTCCCTCATATTGTACCTGTATTGTACTTGTATTGTCCTTTGAAACATTTTCCTTTTATATTGACTTAGTATATAATCCCAAAAGCTTTTAAGCCGTAAAGTGGTCCTGTTTAGCTCTGAAAGCTCTTAAGCTCTGTGCTTATTTCAGAAGAAAGCCATACATGCAAAATAAACATTCAATGTGATAAAATCAGAGATAAGTTTAAGCTGTGTTGGTGTTAGTTAGTCATTGTTATGGTTTGACTTTGCTGGAAAGTTCTAGATAATCTTTTAATATGAGCTTCATGAATCATGAATCATAAATACCTTAGTGGTCATCCAACCCTTTAATTTGCTTAATTATTCTAGTGAATAAAATTACCCCATAATCGTTCTGTCGTATAATGACTGGCGACGTAGCCGACGACCAGTCACCTGGGTAACGTTCAATAGACAACGGTGGGTTTTAAGGTCGGTTTTCAGTGTGTTTTCCATTCCCCTCATTTCCTTCATTTATTGGATTATGAACCGAATTTTTTAATATAATATATTTTTACTAAGCTATATGATCTTAGTATCCCAAAAAAGAAAACACGAATACTTGAAATTTTTCGATAAAAAATATTTTTCTGCTATATTTTTACGAATTAGTTCACGGAATTATTTTTAACACATAGTAAGTAATCATTTGTAAAAATAAAATTAAAAAATCCTAAAAATTTAAAATGATGTTTGGCGCTTACGTTGCTTATTTTAGGGCGCGCGCTCCCTAAAGACATCTCACCATTTACGTAAATGAAATAGCATCGCTGTAATTTTCTAAACTCCATAGTCCTCCGTGATTGGTTCGTGATCCGTCCGCATCATTTTCAAGTGAGGTTCGATGTATCCTCTTAAGGACTAGGTGACGTAGTGTAGTGTGGGTAGTGGCTGTAACAATTAGGGTGTCGCCGTCGGAAACGTGTCGTCATCGCTGCGGGGCGCTCCGGGCCATGGCTCCGCGACAACCCGCGCCGCTCTCCAGACATGCTCTACAATATATCGTTTGGCTCGCGACTGCGGTGCGGAAAAAAGGAAATCGTTCTCGGTAATTCAATCCCAGACTACGCTGTAATAAAGCTTTTGTTGTTCGCGAATGGAATGGAATTCTTTCTTGTTTCCTCGAATAGGAGCCGGCAAATTGCCGGTCTACCAAATATTTGTTTGATGATTGATTCATTATTTGAAAATATACTATTAGATATAACTACATAATGGTAACTTTACAAGTTAAGAACTTTTATTTGAGACAGTGATGAGTAGTCAGTAGGTGTATATGGCAAAAATATTTAAAGCTTTCTATTCTACTGCAGTAAACAATCTCAAAGGTTAAGATTGACGTATAAGGTTACGGCTACTTGCAGTAGACTAGCTTAACCGTATCCGTCATGGATTGAAAGCCGCTTTAATACTTTATGTTCGATGCACTGTGTTGTGCTTTTTGATTTAATCGCACTGCTGAGGCCAGGTGCACGCTTTAACACAGTTCACGTCTCATGTAGGGCATACACCCGTTTTGCTACGTTTTTAATCAGAATTAAAATCTTAGACCTAGTTTCGCTAAGCAATAAAACGCCACCCGAAAATCGCGGGGTGTCATTGCATCGTCTTTATCTCATAATAATGAAGTTTCTTTCAATGGATTAATTTTATTCAAAAGATAGTGATAACGTTTTTGTTCTTCTCAAGAAGGATGTCGTCCATTTAAAGATTAAATTGAAATACATCAGTACCTACTATTTGTTAATAGTTTAGATGCTATGCGGCACTTCTTACATTCAGAGTCTCAGCGGTTGTTTTGTGTTATTAATGACGTCCTCCTTCACGTCGATTGGGCTTAATGTAAAACTGCAGGTTAGTAGAAAGTAAATTGTCTGTGTCGATTAAGTGCACGTACTACATAGGTTCATAGATGAGTGAGCTTTCGTGGTGAAACGAGGTGGATCCCGCGACACAGCAGACGCTAATGATGTTGACACTAGACGCTCGTTGCCACCAGCGCCCCGCGGACCCCGCAGCCTCGAGCACTCTCCACCCGCCGGGAGCTCACTTAACGGAACGCTTCACGAAATTTTTCAAATCGAATTTGTGAACTTTCCAACGACCTCGCTCACTTGGCGCTGTCTGATAGGAGCTTTATTTAATCGCAGACGAGCAGTCCTCTTCTATTACACTTCACTGCACCAATTTTCACTAGATATTCATGTAAAATTTACGGGTTAGGTCCACTAGATTATGACCCGTTGGAGAATGGAAGATGGTTGACAAAGGTCCAGGGAGACAGTTGAAGGCCATTTGGCTAATATCACTCTGTGTAGATGTAGTCTTAATATAAAATACGAGAACGACTCAATTTATCTCGCATCCACAAAGTTACGATGAGTAATCCTTGTGATGAAGTGGTTGGCGGGTATTGTCGCTTACATCTCCCGGCAGACTTTATGAAACATTTTCTGTGTATTTTTGCTCCAGGTGTACATAGAATGTACATAGACGATTAGAATAATAACGCAAAAGATGAGGGATAAATGATATTGTCTAGATTATATAAAAGATCCTCTTGCTTTGCCTGGCTCCGGCCCGCAAGCCAGGGTAATCCGCCCCTTGAAAACAGGAAGATAAAGGAAAAGAAAAATAAGTATTCATAGTGACTGGTCACAATAATAATGAATAATCTCGAATGGTGTGTGCAGGCTCCATCATGTTCCACGTGCGGCGGCGGCCGACGGACACGCAGCCGCGGCGGCGCAAGAAGAAGGCGGGCGGTGGCGCCGGCGCGGGGGGTGCGCGGCCCGGCAGCGAGCCCATGCTGCTCGAGGTGGCGCCCGACGGCTCCGTGCTGGAGAACGCCCGCCGCATCAGGATCACTGATCTCGTCGAGGTAAACACCACTAGCCTAACTTCAAACCTCTGTCCGTTTGTGGTCACAGATGCATTCCTACTCCGAACTCAAATGGATCTGGCCATCATACCTTTCCGACGGAAACACTAATTGCTTATAAAAACGGCGGAAATTGATGTGGCGGTGTTACCGCCATGGGCGAACCGCATACAGGTTCTACCAGCTATTATGCGGCGGTGCAAGAAGATGGTGACCTGGCCGGTAGCTATCCCATGCTCCATGAGATGGCGCTCGAGAACGGCCGGAGCATAAGGATCACTGATAAGTTTGCTACCAACACCTTCACCAATCTGCACTAGAACATCGTGCCTCTTCAGATGTGAGCCTTCACATTTGAAAACCCAAACGGCAAACACACGGCCATGTAGTACCAGTATACTATAAATGTATGATTGATCTCAATCAATGAGGTTTTTTTTATCTCAACACTTTAGCTCCCTTCAACGAACTCTTGGCCCTCCCCCCGTATGACAACTGTCTGCGTGAGCTTACACGTTGACTGATTTGCATTGTCATAGCAACATTTTTAACGACTTGTTTTCATTAAACAACCAATTTTATTTTTACTTTTCCTATTTCTGAATAGTAAATTAGACAGGCAATATTCAGGTTGTCATGTTGTGTGTAACAACACAAAAAAATCATTAAGTTTAATTATGCTTATTCAATTCCATGCCCTAGTTCTGAATTGGGCTCGATAGAACAACGAAATATGAAATAGAACATTTTTATTTTCGGACTACTTTCATTTCACTGTTTGCCATTTAGGTATCCACTTTAGGCGCCAGAAACTCTCAGGTCACATTACAAAAGAAAACACTTACTGTATCACTTTCTTTATTTCATCTTGTCTTGATTTTTTTCTCATGTTGATTTTCATCACATCGTGTGTAATTAATTATATTAGTATAACTATTATTATCATTATTCCACCTATAATATACATATTTCTAAAATATTTTTTTGTTGAGATTAATGAGCAAAACGGACTTTTAGCCCGCCTGCTGAAGAGTGGTTTGAAAAGTGGTGGAACCTACATATTTCTGCCGTGAAGTTATTGTTTTCGACGATTGTGTTTCGGTCGGAAAGGCGTGGATGCCGGTTACACATATACAAGTAGCAATGCATTTGTGGCCAGATTCGAAGCGGACTATCACTAACATCGACTAACAGGACTTACAGTCATTAACAGTCTTCCCTCCCTTAGTCTTTATGGTAACGAATAGGTCAGTATCTCTCTAAATGTCTCTAAATTTCACACGGATGAAGTCGCGAGCACACCCGAGTCTTCAATATTATCAAAGTTATATCTAAGAGTGCATTGCTACTTACGAGATTTAAGTTGAGATGCTTACGAGTTAGTGTCTCGGAATAACATGCTTCCGATCGAGACCAAAATTGTTTCCGACATATTTGAGTGTACATACTTTCTCAAGCACCGTGCACAAGTTAAAACACATAACGTTACAAGCATAAAATTAGCGGAAGGAGCTTCATCGCGACTCATCAATGGCCCTTCTCCTGAGCACAGGTCTCTCAGAATGAGAAGGGTTTAGGCCATAGTCCACCACACTGGCCACCAGTGGTTTGGTGGATCAGCGTGTGCAAGTGTGGTGCTGTTGATTCATGACCCTCCCTACAAGTTGGCCCACAATAACTTGTTTTCGCAGGTGGGATCTGGGAATGGGACCAATCTGCAGCTGTACGGACCGTCGATCCAACCGCGTCACTGCGTGCTGGCGGCAGCAGAGGCCGGCGGCTACTCGGTCACACCGCTGCACGCAGACGCGCACACGTACATCAACGGGCGTCGCGTCGTGCATACGCAACGCTTGCAGGTAAGTTGCGTGCTCGCGGGTGGAGGCGGGCATCAGGAACCCTGCAGCTGTACAGGCCGTAGATAAAACAGATTTTTTTGATTTAGGTTTAGTAGGAAATGAATATATTTGGCTATGTACAATACAATACAATACAAAAACACTTTATTGTACACCAGGACAGAATATACAAGTTATGAGATAACAGCACATGTATACAATAGGCGGTCTTATCGCTAAAAGCAATCTCTTCCAGACAACCTTAAGCATGGAGAACACATAGGGAAGAAAGATGGGTAGCGGAGTGCATAAAAATTACCAGCTTAGGTACGCAATGTTCATGCATGGAATACATAACTGATCCCAAATATAATTAACAAAAAACACCGGACCATAGAAGAAAAAATAGTACAATATAGAAAGATAAAAAGGGATAAAT
The DNA here is from genome assembly GCA_018245335.1 of Dalla quadristriga. Lineage (NCBI taxonomy): Eukaryota > Metazoa > Arthropoda > Insecta > Lepidoptera > Hesperiidae > Dalla > Dalla quadristriga. Next base: position 16,730 of record DWLO01000116.1, read on the forward strand.
ATGTATGTGGTTGTATACTGAGAACGCTGAACGAGTTTATAAAGGTGATAAAAAATACTTATATATCTTACGTATCTATAGAAATAATTGCCGATAGTGCGACCACGGTTTTAAGGGAACCATAATTCTTTTTACAAACACAGTACGACGTCGACGACGGAGTCTTGTGGCACTCGACGGAAAAAAGTTCAAGATCATCTGGCATTTTGCAGGCAAAATGGGGTAGACCCCACTAACATAACAGAAGATTTTTGCTACAGTTACAACTATTCGTATATATCACATACTGAAATTTATTGTTCTTTTTGGAGTGATAGTATAATAATTAATTTAAAAGATAATTGCCAATCAGTTTTATAAAATCCTAGTAATGTTATTATAAGTCAACATCGGATACCAGTAAGAAATAAATTGCTCCATACACATAAGCTAGCGGGATGCTCGCAAAGCCGCCTAATGCGATATTAATGCGCCACGTTCCCGGCAATAGCCGTCTTGTTTTCGCGGGAATGACATTACTCTGCCTCGTTCGTACTTTTATTATCCTGAAAATTGTGTTTCACACGCTTTGAACATCCTCACTAAAACCCTCACCGCCATCATGGATTTTACGCGAGTTTATAATATTCAACACAATTTTGCTTTATACCTGTATTAGAATATTCAAATTTTACACAATTATTTCTCGTTAATGCTCGGTTATTCCAAATCCCAAAATGTAATTGGATTATGGTATAACAATGAGTACTGACGATGCAAAACAACTTTATTAACATAATTGGGATGTTGGTGCGTATATGTTTTCTTAGCTCGGTTGTTGTAGCTCTATCTGCGGAGCACGGATACGGGTTCGATTTGCCAGTCGAAGCGAACGTTCATAGGTTTTCCTCTCGGTTCATGATCATTCATATTTTTAATAATAATTGATAGCTTTATAATTTAGGGTTGCTAATAATTAATAGTGCATTACAATATTTAATTGTCTGACATATGGACTTAATTTTTTTTAACTTTTGACTTATGACTGAAACGACGCTATTGCGACTGTGGCGTCAGGCAGCCCATTGCAACACAAGGGACAAAATAACCCTTAAATTTTACTATGACGGACGTGGACATGTTTGTAATTTAAAGTGCTTTTGAAAAAGTCTATAATTTTTTTATAAATAGAAAAAGGTACAAAACTGAACTGAAATTAATTAAATAGACTAGGTAAAATAACTATTTCCGCATATTGGTATGTAGCTTTCTATCATGAACATTGCATTGGATATCTACGAAGCCTTTTTTTTTAATGCTATTTATTTGTGTATTTAAGCCAGATATTCTTACATCATATGACGGTTATTTAATCTGTTTGTGTAATTACCAAATTAACTACATTTTACTCGTTGACAGCACGGGTGTTTGCTCAAGTTCGGTCGGGTGTCGACGTTCCGCTTCGTGGACCCGGCCCAGGAGAGTCTCATGAACAGAAACCTTTCCCAGTCGCAGCACTTCGGCTCGGGCTCCATCTACGACAGGTATGCCCCGTCATGCGACGTGGTCATCGACATGCTAAATATTTCGATGTTGTAAATAGCCTTGCTCTATAGACTAGACTCACTTTTAATCACCTGAATTTAACCGACTAGCCCTCTAGAATTGCACTATCATCGACACGTGCAGGATACATTAAAATTATTTCCGTCACTTGTATTTTGTTTCAACTCCCCCGTGGCGGCGATACTAGACAGCCGTACACCGCTTGCTCACCTTCGATCTTGTGTTTAATTATGTTCGTCATTTGTTTTCGTTGCATGTTTTATTACTGGCTCACGTGCGCTCGCGTATTGCCCTTGTCGTGGTAGATCGCCGACGTCGGGCGGCGAGAATAGCGGTGCGATGTCGCCGACGTCGCTCGCCTCGCACCAGCCGGACGCGTACGATTCCAACGCGAACGCCGCCGACCCGGAGTACCCGCGGACGATAAGTCCCGTTTCGCACGATGCCTACGGCTACAACGCGAACGACACGACGCCTTACAACAACAACACGCTCAAGTTAGACAACGAGTCGCTCATGATGTCCCAGCACGAGTCGAAGGACGATTACATCAGAGACGAGCATTCGGGCTCCGTGTATGATCAGGAGCAGAGCGCGACGGGAAGATTACCCAACTCGCAGTATAAGGACAACTACGAGACAACGTTTGACCTGGATGGTAACGTGGAGACCAAGAGCATCTGCAGCGCGAAAAGCGGCGGCTCCGGACACGACAGCAGGTATAGGAGGATTCTGTAACGTATGCTTGTTAACAATTTCTTAACTTTAACTTTTCTTTTTCACTACAATTTTGCATCTCTCATCCACTCAAAGTAGATTATTTGCAATGCGTTCTTGAATAATAATCTTATATAGTTTCATTCATAATGTAACATTTTCTATCTTGTATTCAAATACGCAGCGGATCCGAGGTGTCAGTATAATGATTGAAAACATAAAAAGTTGGTAAGAGAAATACGACATTTGTAACGACTATGAATTCGTTTGTTGCTCGCCCTAATGTGAAGAACCCAAGCCATTATCATTGCTGTCAAAGAACATAGTTTTTTACCCTACTATAGTTGGTTAATAGCGTGGAATAACAGTCTGCGCTGTCATACGAATATTTGGATCTAGTCTTTACTTGCGATGTGTTGCAAGGTAACGGAAAGACATGCACTATGTCCGACCCATTTTTACTTACATCTTGTAAGAGGTAATTAATAAACAAGCACTGCTAACATTATAAATGTGAAAGTATTGGTTTGTTCTTTTTTCATGCAGCCACTGTGCAACGACTCGACGTGAATTTTTGAATAGAGATTTATGGCCAGAGTGACATAGACTCTTTTTTTAAAATAATCATCCCCTAAAAGGATAGCAATAAAATGTTGTGTGGAAAAACTAATTTTACGCAAGCGGCAATGTAGATTTATTTGATCAGTTCAATACTCTAACAATAACAACAAAATAATATGTAAAGTGAATAGGTATGTATAGTAAAATAATTATGTAAATATGCTTCCATGGTACTTGTCAAAACGGGCCGTCCTCAGAATTCGCCGCAGTACACCACAGCAGCTGGTTTTCAGGACGACCCTCTTTGTCGAGCAGTGGTGGTGTACTAAGTTCATACATAATTTTCTTTGAAGGTGCGTAATTCTAATTACGCTACTATAAGGCAATGTACAATAGTGATGCGGTAGTAACGGTGGTCGGTGGTGGTTGCAGACTGAACGCGTCGGTGAGCGGGTCGCGGCCGGGGCAGGAGGCCATCTTGCCCGCCGTGCTCGAGTTCCCCGAGGCGGGGCAGGCGCAGTTCCTCGCCGCCGTCATATCGCGCCTCGACCCGCACGCGCCCGCTTTCAAGCTCGCGCCCGTCTACACGCTGTACCTCTGTGCCAGGTATGCCTCGACCTCGGCTGACTCGCCACGCAACCGATACCCGCTGGGTACAAAGAAATAAAGAAAGAAAAAAGCTTTACTTCTAATTACCCTATCACACAAATGCTGGCAGGGTTACAGAATTGTGTATGTTTTTAAATTAATAAAAAGGAATTCTACAGAGTCCTAAGTTCGCACGTGTTTCAGCGACTGTAAGACCTATATTGGGTAAGACAGATGTTTACATGAACGAGCGATGTTTCAGGTACCGCGCGTCGACGCACTACCGGCCGGAGCTGACGCCGACGGAGCGCGCCCACAAGCTGACCGCCTTCCTGCACCACGTGGCCACGCTCATCCACGCCACCGTGCAGGTATGTTTTGTGTGAGCCAACTTCAACTGCCCTTCAACTTCAACTTTCAATGGGTCAGGTGATCGGCGTAATTTTTCTTATTTACAAATTTGCACCTTATGACTAAACTTTATAACAGCATCCTGATGATGATTGCTGCCAGGCCTGACTGTCCCATTCAGAGACACTGGGTGGAAATCGCCCTGGGATTGGGGAGGTAGGCGTCTCTCAGTCATGTATCCCCATCCTATAGAGTTCATTTCTAAACTATTTTGAAACAATACTAACATAGTCATAGGCCAAATTGTTACTAACTAATTATTACTAACAAAATTATGGATTGTATTATCTAAAAATAAAAATTTATTATTATTATTGTAACTGGTTTATATAAATTTGGCTGTTGCTTGCGACTTAATCCGAGTTGAATTTGTTGTTTATTGTGCAAGGATGGCCTTGAAACTCAACTTGCCCATGTGTGATATTACGGAGCAGTCGTTTCAGCGGTTTGGCTGTGATATAATAACAAACAGGGTCACTTTCACATCTATTATATGAATGTAGAATAGAATTAGTAGTTGGCTCAAGTTAAAATTCCAGAGTCCCAGTTTCTATAAAAATAAGAGTGTGAGTAGCACTTCCATTTATTTGACTTACCACATTAATGCCCATACTTGTTTAAAAGTACTTTGCTACGCCATTCGGATAATACTAGTTTTACTCGAAAATACTTAGGTTATCAATTTTTTGTTCCAGGAACGATGCGCGGATTCGGCCGCGCAGGCCTTTTGGATGGCGAACGCTAGTGAATTACTTCATTTTTTGAAATGCGATCGACACATATCTTCATTTTCAACACAGGCTCAAGATTTGCTACCCACGACTGTACAAAATGCATTCAGGTATGCTACAGAATTTTTAAATATTATGCTATTACGCTAATTGACAATGTGAATTGCTCATAGCCGCGCGGCGAATTCCATTGGTTGACGTAACTGATCCACACGATCCGAATATTGAAAGCTAGTAGCAAAATTTCATGAAGGATTCCGTGCTTCGGAAGGGGCGTTTAACAGTAAGCCCTGGTTGTTTCCTCTTCGAAGGCCTTCGGACGGCCTCAATACTTTCAATGCACACTGGAGCAGCGTGGCTAAACCAGGTCTCCTCAGATGTGATGGGTTGTATTAGTGAATATATATAGTGTGTATATATATATTTATAATGGAAATAAATAAACTCAACTAAACTAAACATACATTTATCGAGCGTAACATCCAACACTCAACGTTTTACTTTAACCGTTTGTTGTTGTCCACAGCAACCTAGTATCGTGCTTCCAAGAGGAGCTCTCCCGCGCGCTAGGCGAGCTGACGAGCGCGGTGGCGGGTGACGCGACAGACGCGACGGCGCCCACGCTGCAGGCGCTGGCGGCCGCGATGGTGCTGCTGAGGCGCTGTCGCGTCAACGCCGCGCTCACCATACAACTGTTCTCGCACCTCTTCCACTACATCAACGCCGTTTGCTTCAATAAGGTGGGTTTAACACTGCGTGCGCCTCTCACCGTTCACGCCGCGGACGGTGCGCGTAGATGTTCTCGTTATATTTACGCGGTGTTCTTTCTGGTTTCACGTTCAGGTCAATCCAATACAGCCAATTATGCAATCTTTCCCTCGTAACCATTTTCGGTAAATTCTTGCAAGATTTTCAACGCGAGCGGAAGTTGATCCATTCCACCATCCGAAACAACGTCCGCCGCCAACTGCACCGGAAACACCCATTTCCAACGTTCCCATACGTCGTAGGCTGAACTACGAAGTGTATACTTCCAGTGTAAATTACTGTACGTTAATGTTTTGATTCCCAGTTGGTGCTGGAGGCAGGCAGCGTGAACGCGCGGTGGGGCGCGGCGCTGTCGGCTCGGCTGGCGCTGCTGGCGGCGTGGGCGGAGCGCCAGGGGCTCGAGCTGGCGGCCGATTGCCACCTCGCGCGCACGCACCAGGCTGGTACGTGTATTGGGAGCGAGGATTTTCCGAGCGCTAGATTAAAATAATATATAGGAAATAATATAGTTGAGTATTTAATTTTTTTAAGACCTATCGAATCTGTACAGGCAGCTGGAAGCGGTCACTGTCTATAAAAAAAAATATTATTCGTCTCATATACGTCGGAACCTGTCGACGCGTGATAGTTACCTATGTGCTGCATAAATTGTGTTGCACCATCCGCCAAAAATATCTCCAGCTTAATAATTATCAAATCATCATTTTATTTATCAGATACGACATAATGAACTGACCACAATTATATTGAATTTGAATTATTTCTTTTGTCATTATATGATGTAGCTATCGCCGGTCCGGAAAGTTCATGCTACTGAGAGGAAGTCCTGCTATTAATGTTGTGTATTCGCAGCGCGTTTGATCCAAGGCGAGTACCGCACCGCAGAAGAAGTCCGCGCGGCGCTCGAGGGCTGTTCGAAGCTGAACTCTGTGCAGGTGCGCGCGCTGTTAGCGCCGCTCGCGCCGCCCGACGTTGTCGAAGCCGCCGTGCACTATACGCGTGCGCACGCCGACGAGTTGTACCGGGCCGACGGTAGAGAGGTAAAGCCCGAACTCGAAATATAGAGTAGTTAGGAAACCTGTAGCGATTGTATCTATGAAATAGATACATACACTGTCTCACGCACACGGGAGGGTAGTACCGCTACGTGACTACTGAGGATAGTCAGGTGGCAGAGTCGCAATTTAGCCGCCTTCGTGAGCGGACGTTTGTGGTGTGCCCGTTTTGGTGTGAGCGTGAGTGCACGCCTTCGGTGCAAATGGAGAACGTCGCAGGTTCGAATCCTGCCCGCGGTATAAATTGTGTAATCCTCTTTCGTTAACGTATTTAAAAATCGCTGACCGTTCTAGATCCGCCTGGAGGAGAGTTCCTGGCTGGGTGCGGCGCTGCTGATCCCCGGCGACGGGTTCAGCGCGGAGGTGGTCCGCGGCGTCCCGCCCGGGCTGGCGGAGTTCGTGGCGCCGTTGCAGCGCGGCGGGCTGTGCCGGCTTGCGCACCAGCCGCACGCGCTCGGCCTGTGGACCGTGTACCTGGCCGCGCGCGCTCGCCGTCCGCCGCACGACCCGCGCCCCACGCTCGTGCAGCTGCACAAGAACGCCAACGGCATGGGGCTCAGCATTGTCGCCGCTAAGGTACCGACGCATTCTCCACTCGCACATTGAAAGTCGCCGCCAACGCATTCTATACTCTCGCACGTGTACTCGTACATAGGGTGTCGTCGCTAATGTACCGAGGCACCGTACACTTGCATATAGACGTATGTACGCACTATTAAATGAACAATACGTGCGCGCGCTTATGCTCAAGGTGCAGCCTTGATTACAACTCATTGGCAGCTCTATCCCAATGACTGAATAGGCCAGGAGTATACTCCACCACGCTACTTTAATGGGGTCGGTCGGTCAAGTGGCTAATTATTAATTGGCACTTATGAAATCTTGCCAAAAGCTCATTCCCAGTTCGCTCCCATACGAATTTGGATAGACTGATCGTTGTCGATCTACTACGATTTACATCTATTTGAAATGAACAATATATATGTATGTCTTATGTGTTACGAGATTTACTAACAGAGCGATGTATCGCCGTGATTTTTTTGATAGAGATAGTTTATAGGCTACTTTTTACCCTGGAAAAATTCGGATAGATAATAGAGATAGATAAGGGAGTTCAATGTTAGCGGAGCCGCGGACACGGTCTCGTTTATAATATTAGCATATAAGGTAATAAGCATATAAGGTAAGGTATAAGCATATAAGGTAAGCATTGTATAATATGTGTATGTTTCAGGGCGCGGGTCAGAGCAAGCTGGGCATCTACATAAAATCAGTGGTGCCGGGCGGCGCAGCGGCGGCGGACGGGCGGCTGGCGGCCGGTGACCAGCTGCTGTCCGTCGACGGAAACTCGCTCGTCGGCATCACGCAGGAGAAGGTACGCACTTATATTTTGATAGATATATAGATTTGATTAACTCTATTGTACATCAAGAGGAAAATTAATACAAACATGGTAAGTAACTTAATTTAACGCTAAGCAGCTATTTTTTCCAGAACTCTCCACGTGTTGAAGAAGCTTTATAGATGTAGTGTGCACGAAATAAGAAAAGCATTTTCAATTAAAGCTGAAGCTAAGAAAAAGAACGCGTATAATTATTGAAGCGAAACTTATGTACAGACGTCCGCTTGGCTGCCAGGGAGTGAAAATTTAAATGTCGTCACAGAGGTGTGACACTCTGACATAAGAGTAATCACTACCACAGCGACATACTTTTTACATACAGGATTAGATTTTTTTAATTATAGCATTTCTTTGCTAAAAACAACGTCATTACGTCTCCACATAGTTTTATTTAGCTTGGTATCAGAATTGTCTGTTTTCACTATTGCTGTCAATCTGAAATTAATCTCAATATTAGGAATTTAAAGCTAGCATTTGTGTGGATAGTAAGCGTTAAGCTTTCCAGTTTGAGTAAGAATGCAATACGTGGTGAGTGACACACAGACATTATGCCAGAGTGTAACTCATGAAATCCTGCTCTTATCTATACAAATCGATTTTGAAGAAAGAAGCGTATTTTTACCGAAACAAGAGCTCCTACAATCAAAACCATATGTTACTAAACAGTCACATCACAGCTATAATTATTGTTCAAAATATTTTAAAATAATACATAAATTCGCTTACCTGCAAATTAAATAACAACTTACACACTCACACCCCTGCACCGGGATTCCCTGTGTCGCAGGTGGCGGACACACACCCAACACAAATTATCGCCCAACCCGGCCGGGGATTGAACCCGAGACCCACAATTCGACAGCCACTGACCAACGCGCCAGCAAGTACTTCGAAAATTGGGGATTTGATTATGATTGTTGTTTCAGGCAGCGGAATATCTGGTGCGAACGGGGCCGACGGTGACCCTGGAGGTAGCGAAGCAGGGCGCGGTGCTCCACGGCCTGGCCACGCTGCTGCACCAGCCCGCGTACAACCAGCGGCCAGGTTTGTCACACAGACACCCGACCAATAAACTCAATGGTTGTGCTGTACAGCCAACATAAACTAGTCTTTACGCCATGTCGTTTTGCCATAATAAGTTTTGTCCCGTATTCAACGCCCTCAGGGGACGAGTTTTGGAAAAATGCGTATGTGCTTTTCCAGGGCTGAAGGTATCTCCACGCCAAATCTCATAAGTATTCGTTTTGTAGTATGGTTATTGAGTAACAAATAACCGTCCATAAAAACTTTCGCATTTAAAATTTAAAATAACTTTATTTGTGCTAAACAGCTAACGTAGTAATTCCATCGTCATCTTTAATAGTTCATGCTTCATAATTTTACTTGTATGCTAAGATTCTCATTATTAATTTATTATAGTCATGAGTGATTTCGGTGGTTTTAGATAAACCAGATTTCGTTTCAGGTTATATGTATGTAATTTATATATCTGTCATAATAAATCTATCGTTATCTTAAATATTCTTTATATAATTACAGTGTTAGTATGCTAGCATTCTCAATATAAATAAGTTGGGAGTATGAGCGATGAGTGGTTTTTGTTGAAATATTCTTTCAGGTATATTTGATGCCAAAGGTCAAAAGTATGGTAAACGAGGAAGGTTTTGAATTTATGTTTAGAAGAATGATTAACGTTGTATTCGATTTCATTGGGTGTCGGTCAGACGATGAAGTGCCGTACGAGGACCGCGCGCGCCGCAACTCAGGCAAGAGCATCAACATGCACCCCGCGCTGCTCAAGCCCGCCTCGCCGCTCACCGAGCTCGCCACCGCAGGCAACGCAACTCCCCTCTATTAATTTCTTTTGAGTTGCCGTTCGTGTTCGCGATCTATCCTACCTCCTCTATAACTTCCTTTTGAGTTGCCGTTAGTGTTCACGATCTACCCCACCCCCTCTATTATTTCCTTTTGAGATGCCATTCGTGTTCTCGATCTACCCCACCTCCTCTAACACTTCCTTTTGAGTTGCCGTTAGTGTTCACGATCTACCCCACCCCCTCTATTATTTCCTTTTGAGATGCCATTCGTG
>DWLO01000117.1:0-26577 GCA_018245335.1 Dalla quadristriga
AATGTTTCATGACATTCGTCGAGTGTGCCGCCTGTACCTTATGACGAAATAAATAATTTCATTTCATTTCATTTTTTGGGACTTGGCCCATTTTATCAGTTACGTTTTTGTTTGGGATATAAACAACACCTAACATAATTACAGAATTGATCACCTAATTGTACAAGAATGACTGTATGCAATGTTTGAAACATGTTAAGGTAAAACCAGATGCTTTTCTGTTCTAGACAAAATGCATAAGTTAGTAGGCAATGTTTAATATTGTGAAACAGCCCTAAGACTGGAGCTTAATAGTACTCCCGTACCAACTAAACACAATTTTACCATCGATCATATGCCATCCTCTTCGATCTAAGCTCAGTTTTTTTTTTAATTTATAAGCATTAATATTTTACTTATGCGTTTTAAATTATTTTTTATAAAATGTTGCATCTCTCAGTTTGATAATGCTTGTAGTATTTTTAAACTTAAACTCCTATAAACTTCTGTACCATGTTTATTTTTAGTATCTAGTAGTTAAAACGGGATGTTAAAACAATTGATGCTAACTAGCTAACGTAAGTAATGTGCCTTTCTTAGCTGCGTTCCAATTATAGCTAAACGATATGAATTTAATATTAAAGATTGAGATGATAAAAGCAAACTCGTCGGGCTAGATTCAGCGTGACTCACGTCCAGGGACACGTTTATTTTGTCACCGCCACAGTGAATGCAAATGACCGCATAGATTGCTTTATCAATACGAAATTAGATATTTTTATCGTAAAAGTACTGTCATTACAATAATGAAAACATTCGGATTGTTTATTTATTGTGACATTTGTTATTTGAATCAACTATCACCAATTTACAGGTAATTTTCTGATAGGTAAAGCAACTAAAAACCTAGTAATCGCCGTTGTTAAGTTCTCATATTAATCTGCCAATAAATTTTTAAAACTACGACCGCTTGAAAAAATTTACTTTTCTTACGACGAAGCCACAAAAAGAAACGCCGCATACAAAAAGATAAGGCTAATTAAAGATAGAGATCTGAGTAAATACGTTCAACGGAAATTTTATTTGCAGTACCTACCTACCGATGAGTTAAACAGGATTCTATGTTAGTATATTATATCCTGTTAGACAAGAAAACTACTCGTGATCTCAGGTTATATGATGAGTGACTAATATTTGTACAATTTCATTTTTGTTTTCATTGTCTTCGAAAGTTCTAAATTGTCATCTAGTTATAGTAACTGGATTTGTTGAGAGAGCCCCTGCACATAACGTTCGTTCCCATTCGTCATCGGAATTTATTTATAGAAAAAACCGTTTAAAATGTACGACGTCACAGCAGCTATCCGTTTAAAATCGTTCTAGGAATAGGTTGCATCGTCCAGGAATACTTCGAATCGGAGTTATGGAGCGCACATTGATACTCGAGACTTAATTTAGACACTCATGGCTATGACGACGCGGCTCGTTGACGCGTCGGTGCGTCGCCGAGTGTCCACCGGACCGTCGTCGCGTCATACCTTTTCTTTTATTGTTAACGGCACATTTATTACTCGAACGACTGCTTAAGATTGCATGGAAATGAAAATTGTCGCCGTTTATATCTGTTTAGTTACACGCCTTGGAACCACTTTACGACCCGTGACGTGACAACGCAATTGATTGTGGAATTTGCAACTAGACAGTACTTCACAGCTATTGTATCCGTTCTTCTTAAAACCGACGCAAGTGCGTTGCGCAAGCATAAGGATTCCGTACCATGCCCCTTTTTCACATTTATGATTTTGTTAGGATATCATAAATTTGTGAAAAGATACACTAACAATTTCATTCAGGTGTAAAATAATAAATAAAAACTATCAGATAAACGAGAAACGCATTTCTTACACGTACTTCGCGTACTTAATACAAAATTACACATGGACCTAGTTTGATAGTAATTGTGCTTGAAACTAACCGCACCGATAACTGAACATCGTTAATATTTCGTTTATGAAGTTTTTAGTTTTATCCTTTGTATAATTATTCAAAAATTCAATAATTATTAATATATATATAATTATATATCTAATGATCTTCTACCTTGATGCCAACGATGCTGTGATCTAGGTTTTTGATGAGTGAGCCAGTTTTGAGTCAGTCAGTGATAAAAATTACCATTTTCAGACCTTAATAACTCAAGAATCGTAATAGGTTTATTCTTGAAATTTGAGATTCGACGAAGTATTATACTCTATGACACTTCGGATACCCAGACGAATTTAACGACACCTAATTTATTAAAATCATCTGTTTATGGTTATGATATATATCATTACATAAATAAAGATACATATGTATGTGTCTTTATTTAAATAACCGTTCGATTTATTGTATGTGATTATGTAATTACACACAATAAATCGGAAAACATTACCTTTCCTCTGACGCAGCGGAGTAAAAATTGGACAGAACCGACAGTCAGCCACATTTAAGGCTGCCAAGTACAAGTTGGACTCAAAAAGAGTACTCAACGTCTGATCGGTTGATTTAAAGGTAAAGTTAAAGTTAAAGTTTAAAACACATTTTAATCTTCAGTATCAGTATTTTATGGCTGATATTCTAATTGTCACAAAATCTATTCAGCAAGTTATCTAAATATATTTACATGAAATTTCAATGCCAAATCGCAATCGGAAAAATGTACTGTGTATAGTAGCGGCAGATGGCAGTGGCAGAAAGAGATGCCGTTTTACATTCGTTTCATTAATAATCAAAACATAATTAATTACCAAATTTGTACCCGATAAAATTTTGCCATTGTAACATTTATCGGGAGTAATGTAGTTTGGTAAGTGGTGACATTTTTTCCAGAAAATCACTTAACAATCGTAACTCGTGACTTTCTTATTTCGAGCCTTGATGCCGCGATATCATCTTCAAGTAATTGTCAGTCTGGAGGTTTCAGACGGAAGAAAAGATCACGTAGCTCAACCTATTAAAGTACCTATGTACAATAAAATACCTCGATCGGCCGCTGTACAGCAATGATTTTACTCGTATTGTCATCGAGGCACGAATTGCGCCTGTCAAGTATTTACTCAAAAACTGGGGTCACGGAAGTCTATCGAGTTATAAATAGAAAAGTACACAAAAACTATTGTGTAGATTTTTTCTCGTATGATCCATGCTCAAGATTCTTTCCTATAACGGCATCAATCAGAACCTTGATATTACTTATAAAAAATGAGTGTCAATACTGATAGAAAATAAATAACCATAGTATTAATGTAGGTCAATCATAATAACGTAGTAGAGTGTAACGAAGAAAATTGACTCACGACTTTTATGGATGTTAGAAAATAATGTACTCGTATGTGTGATCTGCTTGAGAGTGCTTAGAGGCCTTTTCAAGTGTGTTCGGGGTCTTCCTAATGAACGCGTCCTGTTTTCTGAAGAAGACAAATAGCGAATTTAATATCTAAATAACTTTATATTTTGTTTGCTTGGTTTGACAGGAGATTAATTATATTTTGCTCCATATTTAACATAGTGACCTATATACAGCATGTATCTACATTTAAATATTTCAAAAATTTCAATTGGTGTAAGTTTCTCACAACCTAATTTTAATAAAATGCTGAGAATTTAAAAATTTAGATTTACGCTGAATTCCAGTGTACACCAGTAAATATATTGGATGCGCTCGACGATTTAAGCAATTTTATCGCTACATTTGCACTGAAAAGAAACATCACGATAAAGCTTGCATGCCACATACGAAGTATCTTTGGAACGTTCAATCCGTTCCTCAGTCACGATTTCTATAAAAATCGTTAATTTATTAAACAAAATGCCCAAAAAGAAGACAACACACTTTTATCAAACCAACTTTTTAATTAGTTGAAAGTTAGCCGCATTTAAAAAAATTTAGAAGTACCTATACACGTCTTATTGTTTTACTTTTTAAATAGTATGTTTGTTATATTAATAACCAATATATGTGTTAACCCCTCGCTCCACATCATTATAAATGGGAAGCTGACGGCAATGGCTGATTGGCGTATCACATGACGGGGGTCCCGAAGACCGGGGGCAGAGCGGCGCGGGCTAACGACACGCGAGCGGCCTTGCCGCGCGTCCTTGCCCGGCCCAGCCACCATCGTACTCGTTTCCCTCCTACCCACAACACTGCCTATCGCTCCATCCCACTCCGTCAGCAGTCACTACCGCCCCACACTGATCTGCCAGGTGATAAATCCCTCTCAGCGACAGCCCTCGCATACGCTGTTACGGGACGAGTTTACCGTGCTCGCTCATTTATTTACAATGGTACGATCTACCCCCATACTATGTGTAGGTAGGTGGGTTTCGAAGTTATTAATAACTCTCGTAGTTGGTTTCGTTTTAGGGGTCAGCGCGTTATGGGTTCCTCCTATCGAGACAAGTAGAACACGTATCGATGACTCATACAATATGATATTCTACACATTTGCCTAACTGTATTCTTATAAGCTCTACTCTAGAGTTTTTGGCTGCTATCAATACTGCTTTATTAGGTTTAATAAGCATAATTTCAGTATTTATGTAAAATATACAGTATTTCTGTAAAATACAGAAATACAATAAAATATTACAATATGAGTACCTAATGTAAACTAGTCCAAAAAGAAAGAGAATTAATATATCAGCATCATAGATAGAAAACCCGGCGTAGTGAACTCGCACTTAGCCGGTTTAATTTATTTTCATACTTGGTAAAACGCGTGTTGTTGATTTTTTACATTTTTATAGTCGAAGTTAGCGAATAAATGCGACTGGATCGATAATATTACATTGTTACAGGGCGTGTACGATAATTTTTAACTATATACCATTTTAAAATGGGCCATAAAAGCAGTTCACATTTACGATTTGCTATCCAATGAATAATTAATAGGGCGATCCCGAACGACGTTGGATGGTAGCACCGCGCTATGTAAACGCCTAATGAGGAAGACCCTTTTAGGGATTGTGCCGTGTTAGAAAATACCTAATTGTACCTAACTAGGTCGTTGATATTCGGACCGCGAATGGACTCGCACCAATTTAAATTCGTTATGAAACTTAATAAATTTAGATGGTCAATTCAGTGCGTGTATTGCCAGTACTGATTCAGCAATGGGACACAGAAACTGGCTGCAGACAGCACTAATTGAGCACGAGACATTGCGCAAGAGAAGCAACGCATCGTGAACGACCTCAAATAAAATGCAGCCCTATGTCATCTGTCTGTACTGTTCGCTAACAATCAGGCGGTGCTGATGTTGAAGAATTGCTACCTTTGTAAATTTAAAATGGTTTATTTTAAATTCCCAAGAACTGGAAAACATCAGTCTTAAGTGTAAAATGTTGAAATGGCGAGAATCATTTAGAATGAACATATTTTTTGTAGTATATTATATTCGTGTATCCCTAGGGTTATGTGGGTTAGTTGGTGAGTCTGTGGTCGGCGGCGGCGGGCTGGCAGGTTAATGCGTCTATTTACGGCGATCGACTCGCATGCCTCGACCTCGAGAGCTGATTATTGGCGCCTCACTGAATAATGAAACGCCGATGTAGGCTAATCAATGCGAGACAAGTAAGCCTTTTTCGTCATTTTCTTGTCCCCGCCAGATAACATACACAAGAGACAACCCCACATCGATTACGGACAGTCTTACGCAATAAAAATACCCGTTTTATTATTATTGCTCTCAAGAAAAACGGCATAACTGTTTCTATTTTTGAACTGTTTAATACGAGCTAAATACAAGGTCGTTCGTTATAAACTGCTACTAAGAAGACGAGAACCATATAATTTTGTAAAACCTTAACGACTTGATAAATATTTGTCGCGCCTATTTATCTGATAAACGCCTGTCCAGAGTTGTTAATTTGTTGATATTTTTTTAGTTTTTGTCTTCTTTATTTCTTCTTTATATTCTGTTTGTATATTGTGCCCCATAATGCTTTAGTGCCATTCTGATACGTTTTTTCTTCGGGAGTAGGTTGTTTCTAGTGAGCTTATGTACCTCCACTGAAAGGTTAAACTGCGGTTGTTTGTTTCGACTGAGAAGCAAACATACCGATTTATACGACTGTAGACAGGCCCTAGTATTTTGTTGATCATCAGGGAGTTAGTCGGTGATGAACTAAATTAATGCATAGAGTATTATGAAAATTTAAAATATCTATTATAAATTTAAGATATCAAATCGTACTCCGAAATAACTAATGTTCCATAACACTGTGAATCTCGTTAAGAAATGATAGTTCAGGGCCGAGTTTCAAGATGGGAATTGATGTCACTTAATTTATGACCATGGTAATTACCGTTACGCCGATGCGCCGAGTAATTTCAATTTCGAAGTGTAGTCACATTACTCGCACGTTCATAGTCAAATTACGCGCGTGTCTTTCCTGTTCGGTTTTGGGCAGTGATTTACAACATCGCCAAAATGAAGCGCACCCACTTGACATGGATTTATGACTATTCCAGTCATAATTATCGTGCCCGTCTAGTTCAAATGCCGTTACTTCTAAATAATCACATGTTAATAGGCACGTTTCATTCACACATTTTAGCAAATCATGGTAAATATGGAACATTCTTTGTCAATAATTGGTCTAGGTTAAAAAGTGCTTGATGATAATGAATTCTGTTTGTACCCTATTATATATGTGAAAGTTTGTGAAGATGTATGTTTGTTACTCAATAACACAAAAACTGCTAAATGGATTTTCATGAAATAGATAGATTAAACGCTGAAAAAGGAAAATTAGATAAATTGTAATGACTGATGTTAAAAATCCTCCGCGCTAGCGAGTCGACTGCAATCACCGGTAGTCGGCGGGTGCTGTCGACGTAACGCCGGTTCCTGACGGTGAGCTGTCGAAGTGTCGACGACAGCAGCCGGAAATTAATTAGTGGATAGACCGCTTAAAGTGCCCTACGTAGAACGGAAGCACTCGTGAAATTCTTTCACTAGCGAATTTAACATGCGTATAAACTTTCTTTCATTTATGACAAGCATCATTCATTTTAAAACTTAATCTTCACTTTACACACCTGCAAATCTAGAATATAAAACCAGGTGGTTTACAAGAAGAGTAGTACTCAGCAATAATAGATAAATTTATGCATACCTATCTCTATCTATATCATGTGCTTAACATTTAACGGGCTCAATTCAGAGTAAACCAGCGAGCAATTTCTCAAGTAAGTGACAGCAGTACTGCTAATTGTGTAATGACAAACGTGATTGAGTACGACTGCCAGACGATGTTTTGAATACGACCCTTATTGCCTGTTGGCATGGCAAGATGGTGGTACCTACATTAAAACGATCATGTATTCTATAAATTACGCCTCTTTTTATCGTTCAACATTCTACGTATCTTCATACCTTCTTTTTTATTTATACCAAGCATAGCTCGCATTGAAGAAACGCCCATTGAACATTTTTCAGACGGGATGAATCCTGGCCTGATCATAATCGTAAAAATCTGTTCGTGGCAGCGACACCGCGTTATCTGCCATTCGGCGTTATTCTGAGTATTTCTAAAACACGTAGAATTTAAAAATAAAAGGCACAATAAAAAGGTACAATTTAATTTAACTACAGGGATTTCAAACTATTAAACAAACCCGTAGCAGTCATAAAATTATATATTATCGTGTGTAGAGCCTTTTATTGTATTCACATCTGTATGAACACAGTGTAAAGTATTGCGGTCGCACTTCACAAGGCTCATTGTGCACTTGGCGCGTATTTGTAATGCCTTATTGTAAAATTAACAAGACAGAAACCAAAAACTCATTGGCACATATAAAAAATATTAATTGTAAAACTAAATAAATATCATCGCGATTAATGTGTCGTCGTGGTTTCCTAATCTCCTGGCATTTTCAATCACACTGCGTTGCCACAGCAAGCTGCTGTAGCTGGCTGGCAAGGTGAGCCCGCGCCCGCCCCGCCCACGACCCGCGCCCTCGTTGTGTGATAACAATGAACCGCGCGTCTCACGCGAAGAACAATCCGACCCGCACCCGCTCTGTGTGTATTGCGCTTTATGCTCTTACAAAAACAACTGGAACAAAAATGATGTAAGAAATTGGCAGTCCTTCAAGGCGTGGCTTTTATGAAAAACCGTTAAAAAATAGGGCTTTACTCGACTTACAGTACTCCTTACAATGACACCCCACAAGTATAGTTTAGCTAAATTTTTGTCCAGCTCGAAAACATTTTAACTAAAACTTAAAATTGTATGTAATCTTTTTTTCAATACAAATTTATAACCAAAAAATTACTTATTCTGTATAAATTTCATGTCCTAACTTATTTGGTGTAGGCGCTAGAGGTCTCTGACAGACAGTTGATATAAAAGTGAGAGCAATAGCTAGCTAGGGTTACGCCCTTGCTCTTCGGGTTCAGAACCCTAAAAATGATTTCATTATTTTATATTATCTTTATTCTGTACGAATATTTGCTACTTGGCTTCGTGAAATTAGTAAAGAATAACATTGCGTCCATATATGAGAGGTCGTATTAAACTCTAGCTTCGTGTTCGTCTGCACAGAGCTTAGTGAAGTTCCATTTAAGGATCGATGATTATTTTATTGTTACCTGCTAGAAAACAGCTCCAATGAAAATTACATACATTTAGCAGTCATCGTATTGGATAATTACCATTGGCCTAATGATACACCTTAACACATCCAGCAATGGAGGCTTTACTTTTTGCATTCGTCTCAATGTGTCCACAAATAATTAACAATCTTAATGGTGATGAATTATATGTAATTGTATAAACTGTTTAAAAATTACAATGTATTAAACGCTACGTTATTATGCTTTAACGGACTTGTATTTTTATTTTAATTAATTGCTTCAGGTAGAAAAGTGACGAAACGATGAGATCACCTCATGTATGCTACAATACTATTTCTTTCCTTGGGCCACTACGACATTTTATTTATCATTTCTTTATGCTAATCGATGGACATTGGAAAATATAATCATAACAGTTATTCTACCTGTGTTAATGTCATTTACCTATCCACCGTTATATGAATCACGTGTTTCATTCGTTGTCACTTGTCACAATATCGATTGGGTTAAAATAATTATCATGTTTTATGCATGGTATGTGTGCAAACTGGTAAAAAATTATCGTCCATTGTATTTGAGAATACGAGTAACATCCTTGCTCTCACATTAAAATGCAATTTATTATGTCTGCGAGAGAAGACACGAGGCTTTGAAAAGAATAAAGCGCACCTGACGACGGGTGTAATCAAGAATATACGAACGATGCTGCTATTCCAACAGAATGTGTTGATTGTATTTCTTAGGAAAACCTATGTTAGTATGGTGTTGCATGTTTTATGTCCACTATATTTTACAGCATCTATGTGGAAGTTTTTAAATACTTACGATTGTTAAGTAAGCACGCTATTAACACAGTGTAAAAAGGTATTATGTCTGGGTGTCTTAATTCTGGAAATGGTTGGTGGTGGTGGAATGGTTTTTTTTTAAATATAAAAATAATAGGTAGGTTCTTCTACGTACATTGTTTCAACCTGAATCGTCACCATACTCTCATGGTAAGTGGGATGATGATTCTTGTTCTTCTTAGACAAGAAAAGTTAAAGTTGTTCACTGTACATCTTCAGAAGATGGAGATATCCATCCGTAATAAGTATGCTCTCGACATCTATTGGACGCTTGTTACTGTTGTTGTCAAGTGAACCTAATTGAACTGTAGGTTTTTAGGTGCTATGCTCGCACTATGCAAGGTGAGTTCGATCGCTTGTGCTCTATGATTCTCTATTCACACTACAAATACATTGCGTTGCGCATTGAACTTACATCGCCCCGGGATCGCTTGTTCCCCGCTCATTACCGCTGCCACAGACCCATATATGCAATGCTGGGAGGGCCACGGTCCGTCATTAGGCATCCTAGACCGTGATCGGTACAATATAAATCATGATAATGGTAGATTATTCTAGATACATCGGCAAAACCGACGGAAAACGCGCTCGCAGCATCGATTACACAGAGCCCACTGTCGTAATTGCGCCGCTCATTGATACCTCACGAAATGTAATTAGACTTTGTTCCAGCTAAGTGGTGCCCGAAGATCCGCTTTCATTGAGCAATTTGATCTCGGGTAAATGTTGAGTCGAACTTGACTTACCCACATAATAGAGCGGGCTTAATTCAGGTCTCGATTGTAAACGTTTTCAAGCTTATGCTCAGGTCACGGTCCACTTAACTCATGTCTATACCAAAGGACTGGAATCGTTTTTATCGATTTTTTATCACTTGAACCTGTAGAACAAACTCGGTGATTGATTAAACGTTTCGCGATTTTTAGGATGCCGTACGCGAAGGATAAGTAGGACCCTTTACCGCTTCAGGCAGATGGATGACGTAGGTCGCTACGCTTCACGTCTGCCTGTTAGTCATGCCTCTGGCTCATAAGTTAAAAAATAGAAAACTTAACTTTTTTTATGATGTCATCTTTTCATCCTGTGCCTAATAAGATAAACCCCAACTGAGCCCGACTCGCACTTATCGGGTTTTTAAAGGTGAAGTTGTCAAAATAGTAAAAAAAGATATAGGTTTAAATTGCAATTGTCGTCCATGGAAACTGTAACCGTTCTGGATCATCGTTAGTTTAAATTACTTCATTCAGTAATGGTCCTATTCAAAATACTAAGTCACCATCAAGAAAATGAGTTATGAAGACGGTCATCGTTCTGGTCAAGGCGATATTGTATTTGTATACCGCCCATTACGAGTCGTATACAAACAATCATTAAATTGTTTTTATTGTGAACAACTGGATCCGGGAAGCCCGTAATATGTGAAATATTTTCATTGAAAAATTTCAGATAAGTATTCAAAACTGCAGTGCAGTTACTGCATATTATGTTACAATTGATTAGAGAGAAAATGCTCTGTTCTCCTGTAAGTGCACAGCCACTCAAACATGAATGCAAAGGTGCTTGTAAACCGTTATGACTAATGCAAGGGATCGTAACATCGTGAATCGTTTTACTGCCTAAAACAAATAGTTCACCTTCGTGTTCCAGGATACTTATCGTTTCTTAGACTCAAGCAACTACTACGAACGTCGTAAACGTCCACAGTACAGTAACAGTATTTATTTCAGTTCCTCCATTTTATCTTTCATCTAACCATTTCAAATCTTTTCTGGCAGTCTTATAATATTTAAAATCCTGGATACCAACTTTACACCTTTACGCTACTAACAAATATTTATTTTCTGTTTATTTCTGTATAAAAAAAATACTTACATGAAAAAAACAAAAGTAAAATTTAATCCAACCGACGATTTGGATATTTAAAATTATCGAAAAGAGTTCATGAAGTCTCAGATGTAATTTTGACTACTCGACAGATTCGTTTACAAAACTTAAAGTTATGTCTTAAGCTGGGTATACTCGACAGCTTCTTTAATCGACAGCGATTCGCTAGCAATTTTAAACTTCTGTGTCTACACAATAGCGATTGATCAGTCAATATAAATTCTGTAGCCGGCGCGCCTGGACTACATTTTGGACCTGGACTGCTTTATAATTGGTTGTTATTTTATCTTTTTTTCTCCACACGTCCCCCATATTTGTGATTTTTTTCTTACATTGGCCCGGTCAGCATTAAGCTCCACAGAATTCAGAAAGTTGCGTGGCGGTGGTAGCTAAGCAACCATGTACAACTAACAGAATATAGGATTTATCACACTACTTTTATTCAGAATATCGGCATAGAGGTTTGAAAGAATATCAAAACAACATTTGTTAGAAAAATTATCTGACGCATTTAGGGCGGTTTCTAACAGTGACGTGACGACTGATAGTCGTGTCGTTTTAAGGTCGTAGCTTGTACGTTTAAATGGAATTCGCTCGACTAAATGGGTTCGCGACTAGTGGGGACACGCCCTTAGAGGTCAATTTAAATTCTTTATTGCAATCATATGGTACGGTTACAAGTGGTCTTACAGTAAATTTTACGGACGCTTTCCCCCGGCAGGGTAGAGCAAAGAGTTGACAGTGAGAGTGGCCTGATTTGTTCTATAATTATATAGTACGCGACCCCGTAGCGCGTTGGTTAGTGACCCTGACTGACGAACTGTGGTGGCCGGGTTCGATCCCCGGCTGGGGCAAACATTCATTTGGCAGATAAAAGTTTGTAATCGGGTCTTGAGTGCGCAAAATTATGTTGTTTTCTGTATGTATCCGGCACCCGCAACACAAGGAATCCTAGTGCGGGGGCGTGAGTGTGTAAACGTTTATTTATTTATTTCATATATAATTTATGTTTTCATTTGATCGTTTAATTCATAAAATAATTTCTTAATTAAAAATTACTAAAGTTTTGCTGAAAAATCCTCGTCGTTTTCCATTGGTCTTATTTCGCCAGGTAGTTTATTAAAGTTTTTATTGCAAATAGAGGATGACCCGGAGCTATACATTTTTAATTTTGTGATAGACATTACCTATCTACTAATTTATTTTTTCAACTTGTCAAGTCGCGGAGAGGTAGGTAGGTAGTAAGGCTAGTGGCGCCACTTGTTAAAGGTGTACAAGTTAAGATAGACTTCTAATTGCACAATCAATTTAATAGGCATCTTTAAAAAATAACGGATTGAAACGTAATTTTCCATAATACCTGCTCCCATTTACTGCAAAGTATGCTACTCGTACCGACTATTGATACAATCTTGGAAATATCTGCCATTAATAAGTTCAGAACTCTCATGAGGTATACGTACGTGTATGTGTCCTATTTCCAACAGTTACCGGAACGGTTCTCGTCAACTTGGCCGCAAGTCCGACTCTCTACTAGATATCGAATATGTTACTGTAAATTCGTGTGTCGTGCGCGATTTCATGAGATTTATATCACTGAAAAATATGTGTCATGCCGTTACTCGACATCTGGAAATAATACGGTTGTGTGAAGTACGAAATGACGATAACCTATCGCCCCTCAGGCGAGCGGAGTCGGTGGAGATGCGGCCGGTATTATCGTGTCTAATCAGGTTCGCACGCGGCGCGGTGGCTAAATCATTCGATTATTGATTTCCGATGTCGCGGTCGTGATCGGGCGCGGGGACGCGACGTTCGGCATGACGGCGCGCCCATTGTCGGCCATTGTCGGCGCCGACGCTGGCTCGCGCCGCGCCGCGTACTCATTCTCCGTGATTAAACGCTTGTAATTCCAACAATATCATCCCGCCTGTCCGTTTCAATCTGCACACCACCGCACCGCTCTCATCTCGTGTTATCTACTTCCCGCCAGCCCGCTAGCCTGCCAGCCGACCACCGCACGGCCGTCGCTTTGTTCTATAAACGTCTTCGATACGAATCTTTTACACTAAATAATGTTATATTCCTTACATATCCGCTGTCTCTCAAATTGTAACTGTCTCCGATTGCATCGCACGACCTTCTCGGAGTATCTCTCATATCGCTTTATTAATTTCTGTAAGGCAATATCAGCATAAATAACGTTTTATTGATATTCTTTCAAGCGGGCAATAAAACTCAGTTATCAATATAAATTATAACGTGAACAGAATACAATTATTCGCAGGTCGATACCGCACACCGCAAGCCTAATGTATGCACATGTAATATATCAGATAAAAGGTGGCTGTTTGCGAATTCCTACTCTTATTGCGCATTTATACCGCATGGGACAATAATAGGGAGGCGCGTTCTCGCTACACGAGATCGTCGGATGGTAACGAGCAGTCCGGTGTCGTTATTAAACCACCATTGTTGTGATGCGCCGTAAAAAGCTTAAGCTCAACTAGACCTCTTCTAATGTCCCCAATAAAGCAGTAAAGGTGCATTTACCGTCCGATTAACTCTCTTATAATGGGGCCGTGGAAGGTTCGTAAGTAGAAAAGAGAACTCTATTGTCGCGACTGTTATCGAAAGTAGGTAGCGATCGCGGCGGCGCGCTCTTCAGTAGTAGGAGATGGGCTGCACATTTGCATCAGGAATTGGGTGCGCACGCTCCGCCATCGAGTCGCGGATATTTCTCACGCTACTCGCCGGCACCTGCGCCACCCCACACCCTACACACCCCACGCTTTCCATTCCTTCATCACGCCGTCCCTTTCCCTTGCACTTGACTAACTAAACCAACTTGACTTGACTAATTGACCTTGACTAACCTAATAAGTCTGTTATATTCATTAAGCGGACTTTTTTTGCGCTTTGACTAACGTCAATTGCATGGACCTAATTTCTCTTGAAACTTATACAGATCAGATATAGTAATATTCGCTGCCTAATGATGTCAGCCGATATGTATAGCTGAGCTGTATAGAATGAGTAATCATTACATTATATTTTATATAATTACTCGTGTAATTATTATTACTGATGATTGACTTCTTCGATGAACACTGTTGGCATTTATGTTTAATGCCAAATCACTCAAAGGGTCCTTACCCTTATGGGCGTTACATTTTTCGTTTCAGTTCGTGACAGTTTTCGTCTTTCCGTCTGTCAGACGCATCTAGCGCCTTTGCCTATACCAAATGATATAAAGACATGAAATTTACACAAAATTCAGGCTACAAATAAGCGAGCAATATATGGGATATTTATATATAAAGCGTCATAGCGTATTTTGATTTGCACGTGTTATACGAATATTGAACCTTTACACAACCTTAATACCAATACCTTCTTAGCACTGGGCAAAAGCTGTCGTGCTTATTCAATAAATCCTAAGGCGACGGAAGTCTTTCACTTTGAATAATTAAAACGTTTAAAGATAACTGTTCTGTGAGTCCCATAAATCTAACCAACCTGTCATGTTGTAATAACCCATTCCGAAATAAACAAGTGATGTAAGTAGATAATTATATACAAACTGGCTATCTTCCGACCATAAACAACCGTGTACCCGATGATCATTTTTCACTATTATGACCATTCAAGTTAGTCATTCGGCAGCGAGTACTAATATCACATTGGTAACGGGAAATTTAGTGCAGTAACGGGCGGCCGCAGGCACGCCACTGCTGTGGTCATATGTCGTAATGTACATGCATACAAAAAAACAAGCTAACGATATTGGGACTAATATTTGTAAAAGACCAGGCAGACGAACGCGACAAAATACGATGCTCATGTTGTTATAAGGAAGGCTCCTTAACATGTCATTATGTCTTTTAAAAATGAAAAACCTAGATATAGGTGTAGACAATAGAGAATAATAAAAATAATATGGTATACAGCAAAAAGCTATATTAATCGTACCATTATATTTAAAAGCTGGCTCTCGGCTGGTATTTTGAAGTAACTAATTCCGAAAGTTCAACTATCGTCCAACTACTTCTGCGACACGTCTACGTAAGAATCTTAAAAACTAATTTTGGTATCTCGTTAGCCGCTCGAAACATTAATTACTCGCACATACGCATACCTTCACGGAAAAAAAAGACAATAGTCAAATGAATATTTCATGAGGCGGGTATTTAATGAGTAGGCCCACAATGCACTTGTTGCATCAATTAGAAGTCATTCAAGAATTATTTCTTTCAACCAGGGAGATCTGTCTCATGACCTTTACCGCACACACTGCGCGATTTATGCGATTGTTTCTCCTTGAATCTGACATTTAGCAATTCATTTTACCAGACGCACAAGAAAATAACTTAAATGCGTGGACCTGTTTACTTATTGGTAACAGCCAATGGTGGGTTTTTATCCTCTTGGGGCACATCAGCTTTTTCCAAAGCGATTCAGAGTGTTTTTGACATACAAAACTTGGGTTTGGACAACACCAGAGCCAGTGTGTATCGCTACATGAACCAATTCACTCTATTTTTCTTATCCTCATATCTCTGCTTCCTCTTAAATATCTTTTGAAATTTAAAACAGATTTAGCTTAAGTAGCTTAGTGTACTGTATGAAATTGAGCCGTTTAATTCTAAAACCTGTCAAATCTGTAGATGTTCAATGTTTGCAATTCTGTTACTCACTGATTCAATAACTGATATACTGACTTACTGATTAACAGATTAATCAACCTTTTAAGGTACTTCTAAGGTGTTTAGGTAGAAGCGTGTTAGTTGGCACATAGATGTTTTTTTTTATTTACACTTTATTGTAAACTTTTACAAACGGTGGATTTAATGTCTAGTGGGCATTATCTACCAGTCAGCCTCTGGTGTAAGTGAGAAGTAGCGTATAGTGTAAGTAAAAGGAAAAATATTGAAATTAGAATTTTCTCAAATCTAAGTGTACGGAGGTGCAAGAAGTACGGCAATAAATATAAAAGACCAGTGTTGCCCATGAAAGTAGGAGTGAAGTGAGGTTAGACTTGGCTGCAGTGTAGAATTAGTACTTTGCTACTGAGTTGTTTGTAAGAATGTCTGAGACTTGGCCCGGTTTTTGTTTGGGGTTTACCTTACAACTATAAATAAATGAAATACCATTTTCTTCCTCCCGTTCTTTAAACGGGGTGAAATTGGGCTCGAATTGGTGTGGTCGCTTAACACACATCCGTAATCATTTAATCAAAATCATTCTTTCTAGTATAAACTCGTGTGCCAATAAAACATTCTAATTTATTTAATGTTCTGTTCACTGGGCTTTAAATCAATCCGTTGTATTACTTTCAAAGTAAAGGAAACTTTTTATTTAAACGTAAATTGACAACAAACGTTATGGTAATTTTCCAGTGAATTGTTAAACTTATATGGACTGATGCGAACACCAACGAACCAAACACGGTATATTTGTCGAGTCCAGGGAAGCAAGAGGTTCTCATGTATAAGAAAGTGCAAATGTCTATAAATTTGTTTTACACTCGCCTTGTAACCGCGACGTGGTCCTCTATCTGTGTACTTACGAGTACCTGCGTATATATAAATAATATATACGGTATTAAATATCATACCGATCAAGAACCGTGACCAGTTGAAGTGTATAATTTAGAAATGTTAGTTATTGATTGATGAATATTGTTAATTAAATACATTCTCCGTTGGTGTTAACCTTAATTTTCGTCGAAGATATCTGTGTTGTCTATTCTACTGCATACTGCATACTCTACACCAATCAATACATTGTATAATAGTGTCCTACCTACCATCTTCCTTAAAGCAGTTACAAGTTAAATTGCTTACAGTGGTGTGTACATTTGATTGATTGAAATTTCTTTACATTGGATTGTACCTACAAAACAGAAACGGTTGAAGGTTTTTTATGTTTAAGGAAGTCGAAAACAGGCAGGAAATGGGTCTGGCGGGTCACATGGTATACAGGTTCTACAATCCAGTAGCTCAAAAATTATCCTTATAGACTTATGTCCCAAAAGGCCCCACTGAAAATCAGCGCTGAGGCTTAGCCGTCACAGCATTATCTTGAGTAGTCGCCTTTTTGAAGCAAATAGATCCAGCTTGTACGATAGTAACAATTATCGAATAATTACCCTGTTTAAATAAGTCAAAGATGTAAGTAGGTGATTTTTGTAAAGTACATTTTATTAGTATGTGTATGTTGTCATTTGTACACTACTGCTGCTTTTTTTGCAACCGAATAAAATCTTATTCTATTGTATTCTATTCTGAAATTGTTCACAGTGGCGTGTACATTTGATTGATTGAAACGTCATTACGTCGGTTAGTACACAGCAAAAACCGTTGAGGGCTTCCTCATTACAACTCGTTCTACGAAGTGATCCGCGGGGCACGGTGCGCCGTGCTCGCCGACGCCGAACCCGCGTTAGCCACACTCGCCACTTTTAGTGCCACGCGAGCGTAACGACCAATTGCCGACGCCACTCGCCGTAATAAAGCGTGGGTGCATCTCCAGTCAAGCTCGAAATTATAAGCGACTTATGAGCGTTTCCGCTAATCGTACCGTTTTGATCGAAAAGCTCGAGTCCTCTCCAGTCACAAAGTCAAAATGAGAAGTTCTACTTTGTCATAAGGTACAAACGGCAAGCTCAACACTAGTCACATAGTGACTTGTGAGTGGCTCTGCTAATCGTATCGTTGTTTTGATCGAAAAACTCGAGTCCTTTACAACCACAAAGTCAAAGTCGGTACGAACGGCAAGCTCAACGAAAGTAAAAAAAAAACAATTACACATTAAAATTATATAGTATTTATTACCTTGTTGTATTGTATAGATGACCTCGAAATTCGTTACTGATTTTTAAATCAATAGCCAATCACTTCAACTAACCTTGTAAACTACCACTAAGAATACTATAACACGTCTTGTAAAAGTTTTGTTTGTACTGCTGTTGGTGTGTAAATATAAATAAAATTAAAATTAAAATTCAATTTTGAATGAGTTTATATTGGTTCAAAATTAATCTTTTTATTGCTTAGAAGATATTCCATATTCCTTCCATGAAATTATAGCTGTTATTATTACATATTGTGCATATAAAATATGAGCCCTAACCTAGCCTCAGAATGAACTTAGTAACCGCCTACTATACGCTTAAGTGTTGATTGAAATATCAATTCGATGACGTGAAAAATAAAATTAACTACGATTATTAAGAAGCTTATCTTGTGAAGAACAAGTATGAAAAACTTTAAAAAATCCGATTTATTTTTAGCTCTTGTCAGGCATCACTTGATTGTGACATGCCTTTTTCTTGGACAGACGCCGATGCCCCAATCTTTTTTGTCGATTACCGCTTTGTTGAAGCAGTTGGACGGTTTTTGTGCACTCCGCCTAACCTCTTCCATGATTAAATACTCCGTAGCATCATAATAACGCATTCTATATACACTGTCTCTACCTTTTCTTATATTTTTAGATGTAAAAACTTTTTCTAAGTAAACATCTTAGTTGTAGAACGCTTCATGTTCCTTTTTTTTGTTAGGTTAATTTAGTGTTCCGTATCCAAATCGACAGAACGGAACATTTTCACTGATTCACCTCGGTGTCTGTCCGTCTGTCTGTTATAATATTATGTAGGTAGCGCTTTATTAACACAAGTAAATCTTACCTTATTTCATAAACATTGTGAGGAATAAAAATATGACAGTCATAAATGGACATTGAACATCATTACATCATTACATCACAACGCATCCCAACATTATATGATATTTCATTGATATATGATTGATATGTGAACACTGTGATAAATCAAACCGTCGTTGGAATACTCCTACTTATCTTTGTGGATGCTTTCTATAAATACATTGATGTTTATGTGTGCCTCAACCATAACATCAGTCCTGTTGTCCACAACTTCTACTTTACAGACAATACTCGTTTTTTAAGTGGTCTGATGGACTAACGAACAAGCAATCACGCCACCGATTTGTGGTCGCCGTCGCCGATGAACACTAGCAACACCAGAGGAGTCGTCAATTCGTCGCTGACTTGGCCTTTTTTAAGAAACAAAATGCACAGATATACCCACAGCGTTTTTATAGGATCAAAAGTGTGTAAGGAATGAATAATGGGTGATTTTGTTGCTTCATTAATTGTTAGTAAGCTCGTAAAATAAACTAGAGCCTTTTACAAGATTTTCCTAGAAAAGTAAACTTTTTAAATTGCAAATATCTCTACAGTCTCCGTACTACGTACTTCTATCGTCTACAGTGTCTAAACAGAAATATATTTGAAAACAGTGAATCCAATTATAGGATTTACAGTAAGGAAGCGTCCAGTACAACCACACGAAAGGCCTTGCGTTTTCCTCCGCACATTTATGTTTAAAATGTTAGATACAGCTGCGTAGTGGAAGGGACCGAAGCGAATGCGACAGCTGTCGCACGTAGATACGTATACCACATAGTAATTAGTAATAATAGTAATTATTGTAGATTATTTGATTTTAAGTTAATTTAATGGCTTCAGAAAGAAACCATGCATTACGTGATTGACCAGCAGTAGAACCCCCTGATCATGTCTCCTGCAGTGCCCACATATATTTTTGAAATAATCTCTGTAAAAGTGTAACTATGCTTTCAAAAAGAAATCATATGCCGTATTATATGTGAGCTCTTGTATACGTAATTTTGCTTTTTTTACAGTTAAATTAAGTCTAGTTTTTATTTCCACTGTCTGCAGTGTCAGCTAAAATACAGTACGCAGGTGGCAAGTTGGCGTGCCGTTGTCGAACGTGAGTTCCAAAAATATTTTAATTATCCTAAGCATCACAGTCGGCGGTGCGGCCGTGTGGCACGCCGCCGTCGCCGGCCCTCGCAGCACAGGCCGGCGGTTAGCGGTCCGCGGCGCGATGGCATCGCGTGCGCGGTCGTGCGCCACCGCTCACGGCGCCCGCCGGCGTTCGCGTCGCCGTGACTTATGGCCCCCGCGCGAACTTCGATCGTCCGATTGAATAATAATATCCGATTCCCGTGCACCGAATTTATGTTAGGAAGTGAACAGTGTCTCGTATCGTCGGCTGCATCGCCCGCTGCTCAATTTCTAACCGTCCGCCTGTCCCAGGGCGTCGATTTACCTCGCCGATATCCGATAAATAAATTTTCGTGTTTCTGTGCCCGATGGACGTCGGCACTCCATCCCTCGTCGATATCCCGTCTCGCTCGCAACTCACCGGAGTAATTTAACTGTTTCCTGACCTCGTGTTTCACAACTATGTCTACTACATTGCAGAGTTCAGCGGCTCAGTCAATATCAGCTTATATGAAAAACAAAACATGATTTACAAATTGTAGGAAGAGCTGACATCACCGCCCACCACTTTTAAGCAAACATTGACATTGAGTGTTGTGACGACGACGGTAAGATCAGACACTTTGCGGTTCTCGGCAGAAATAACAACAAAAGTATTCCCAAGGACGGGGACTGGCGGCTGGTCATCATTATTTTTTTGGTAAACCACAACATACAATATAATAAGTCAACTCCCAAGTTAATGTAAAAAGGGGAGAAACTCTTTTAATTAGGTTTAAGCGAACGTCACGCTCCAGAAATAGATGTTCGTCAATATTCTACAAAATATGAAGTGTCCTGGTTGAGATTTTCTGTTTATACTTTATGTGGGCTTTTACTTGTATTATCCACTGGCTTACTCGACAACCGAACCGAAGTAAAATACATGGTGATTTCTTATTTATGAAGTGTACCAACGCCGCGCCCTCGTTAACCTGCACGATCGAACCTTTAAATAATTTAACGTAATTTGTGCATGTCCCATGTGCTCCAAACAAACTTGTGTGTTGCATTCACTTGCACGCCTTTCTGTGTTTAATATTTGTCATTTAAACTGATTAATGAAGTCAAAGAGATCAAAGTCAATGAGAAACATAATAATAATACGAGTATGATTATATTAATAAATTGCGATATTTTTACTACTTTATATTATAATGGTTCAAAAGTGTTAAAGCTGTGAAAAGCGTTTATCTAACAATTATATACCACACAAGACTAACATAAACCACAAATGAATAATCAAAATAAAATTCAATGTCTCTTCTTATTTTTCTTTGTACATAGTAGGCGTAACAACACTCCTAATTTACTTTGCCCCGATGCTATGATCCAAACTATGTTTCGTGTGTGGAATCTATCTCGGTATGTATTTCAAAATAGAAATAATACAAAATGTATTTTGAGAATCGTACATTATATAGGTATCACATTAGCATACTGCTAGGTCTGTAATTTATGTTACATATTTTTTATGATCTTGGCTATCTTCATCTTAGCTATCTACATTAATGGCGCTTAAATTGACCCCAAATCATGACATTAGTGTAACTAAAATTGCAATATACATTTAGTTACAGTTCTCTCTTCTTAAGTGCCCGATCATTTTGAATCCATTACTAAATTATGGGAAGTTCAATGTACCCCAAGTTTCGTACATATTTACGGGTTCACGCATCTAATGTTTTCACTGGGCCATGCATATATCGTAATGCCTAATTTTCTTGTACCATGACTCTCAGGAATAGCTTTTTCACTTTATTATGAGGAGCGGTTCCTAGCAATTTTCTTTAATACTGTTGCTTTTTTGTATATAATGTTACATTTCATGTTCAATCTGTTCATCGTCTTAGGCCGCGTTTCGGAGAAAGCGACAGCGGGACGACCATACAAATTGGTTGTCCCTTCTTTTGTTTTATATGATCGCGCCGCTGTCGCCCCGCGGGGACTACATGGATGCTATGAGCCGAAGATAGGGCTCAGTGGCGTGCCTTGTGAGAGGCCTATGTCCAGCGGTGGCTGAAAAGAAAGAGAGCGTTCCAAATAGTTTTTTAGTGATTTCGTGATAAATAGAACCTACTTCAAGATCATTGAGTTTATTTACATTTATGCACATGTTTTCAATAGACATACAACGACTTTGCGTTTTATTCTAGAGGATAGGTTCCTATCATGCACTGACTTTTCCTCGTAATCCAATAAAAACAAAGAAATTGTCAATGCTCATCTATCTGGAACCATCTGGTCTTTAATCAACTACACGTTGAAAAAACGTAGGTACGATATCTCACGTATTCCCAACACGCCTGTAGACTGGACTAATATGACCAAAAAACTAATTTCTCATGCCTTAGATTGCAGACTGAGGCAGTCAATTACATTAGTCATGTTTGACGGCATTGTCCGTACACTGCAGCTCTCGGAGTCAAGTACCTCTGGCCTCACAAAACCAACTAATACTCTCCCATCCTCTTGCGGTACCCGAATTCATTTTTTTTAAGGCTACACTTTAAAATATCAAATTATTTCCACAATACATCATCATTATATAGTAACGGTTGTATCAATTAATGTGATTAAATCGAGTAGGTCTCGCAGTCGATCACGTACGACCGCGCTCTCGCATGCATTGTCCATCGCATTGCTCTATTCTCGTCGTCCCAGACATCAAAGATGTCGATCAAACTGAACTATTTGCATTTATTTACAGAAAAGAAATCAAGTTACAATAAAAATAATAAATCTGTGTAGCACTTACGCTTTTTTTTAATTTCTTATGAAATCGATTTATGATACTAATATGCATATTTACGCCTACGCTAACTTGACTCGCAGAAAACCAGTTAGTTGGAAAGTAGGATGAGTGGTCTTAGACTTAACCGAATTTATCCTCTTCAAATTTACAATAATAACAGTGATCATTCAACCGAAATACAGTAACTTGATGCTTGGAATAAATGACTGTCAAATATTAAGCTTTCCATTCTGTGTAATAAATCGCTTTGTTAGCTGTATTTCAAATAAATTTGCGGCATATATCACGTCTGGTTCTTTAAAACGCGGGCTTACGGTGGTGTTAATTAAAGTTGCATAGCTTGCGGCGCCGCTGGCAATGTCGAACAGTAATTACCTACTTTCGGAACCTTTTACACGTATAAGAGCCCTCATACATGATCAGTTTCATTATCAATTTCATCTGATACAATGAACGGAACATATTATTATCAACTTTAGTTACGTTCATATCGACTCGGCCTTATCAGTTGGATCTTTTTTTTTCTTTTATGTCATAAGAATAGCGAACGGGCATACAGTCCCACCACTGAGAACCACTGCTGCCCATAGACACCTCTAGCCCAGATTCCTCCACTACAGCGACAGCCTAAGCCGAACCTCACAGGAGGTGCCCTAAGATTAATCGCAAACCCAGTTTTCAGGGAGAGGTAGGTGGTAGCTTGCCACACCTCGTTTCCCTATTTTGTCTTCATTTGGCGAAGTTCCTAGCTCGCCAGCCCGGGTGACGCTGTAAAGGCCAGTAGGGCCAACAGCAAATGTCCATTTGAAAAAAAAAACTATAGATTGCTTAGACATAGAAAAACATTGGATAAGACTGTGTGAGGGCTGTTAGTTAGTGAGTGTGTCCTGTTAGTATAAGATGTATGCGTTGTTTATTATTCGTAAGTAGTAGGAGTATGGGAGTTATTACTACTAAGTTGTTACTGCTAGTTGAAGTTGATACTGTTTGTAAATTAGTAATCCCGGTCGCAGATGCGTTGAAATCCTTTAGGACAGAGGTGGCCTCCTCTTGTATAAGTGTAACCGGCATCCACATCATTCCGACTAAACCCAATTGCTTAAAAAACAATTATTAGATTCCAAGGCACAAATTTCTGGATTTTCATACGTTAATTATTTGTAAATTGGTCATCTAAACTGTCTTTTATGGAAGGCAGTATAATAAAACCTGGTTCACTCGTCTACATCTCGTTCATATTTTATTTTTCTTAATTGATTTATCGTTATGGGTACCAGACTTATCTTAATGCATTTTCAGGCTTGCAATAATGACGATGTACCTATTAAACATTTCAAGTTCCAAACACAATATTTGATAAAAATCTGGGGAATAAAACGTAGAAAGCAATTTAAATGCGTAATGTACAAAACACACCTGGTCAAGCTGTTTTCAAACATGTTATCATTAGTTTTATTGACAGGTTCGTGCCCCTATCAACTTAAAGGATCATTTGTTTTAACCAGCCATCTGTAGACAGACATTCACGCTGCATCCATGCATACATCTCTCTAGCATCTTGTCGCTATTACTGTCTGCTCTGTGCTTACGACCGATTGTGCCGCATCGCGTTTAGATTAGCCGTAATTACAACAAATCTTTACCATTCAACACTCATAGCACAACTACGTACGACTGTCGTTCGCCCTGCCTCCGTATTTATCGATAGTATCGGCTTCCCGTCAGTGTCGCGTAATGTCTATTTGTGTTACCTCATAAATTTATGGCCTTCCTGTAGCCCAACAATATGCTATTCGGTCCCATACGGGTTTTATCTGTACATCCGAATGGATATCATTCCATCGATGGCACGAGTAAATATTCTATCGCGATCCGCATCCATTGCTCGATGTCCATTTGGTCGGTGCGGTCATTGTATGTGATTCTGGTATCGGTCGGGGTTTCATCGGCGTATCGCAGCAACATTAGCATTATCAAAAGGGCCGCGGGCGTCATGCTCATATCTGCGGGGACACTCGACGGTCGCGGAAGTGCCGCGGAGGCAAAGGCCCCGGCGGACGAGCGGCGATAACTCAACTCTGCATAGTTCAAATACAATCGTGTGGATACCGTGCCGCGATGCCGGCGCTTGCCCTTCTACGTATCCACTAAACATTTGTGTCGCCCTCACGTATACAATCACCTTGCCTAATCCAGACAATACGAATGCAACCATACTCGAGTATTCGACATCGTGCACCTGTCCAAACTTAGAAACTTAACGCAACTTAAATATTTGGTTCTTCTCAACTATCAAGTTAAGAATATAATTATAAAGCAAAAGATTAAGGCACAAGTACTAGTTGTACTTGTTTATAATGTTTTCCGTATATTTTCTTTGTTGTATTAAAATAATGATTTTTTGTATCAAAATGAAATGAAAAGAAATTGTTTATTTCGCGATAAAGTACAAACGGTATACTCGAAGATGTCATTAAATAGTAGTAAAATAAGCAATACTTAAATGATATTAAATTACATTACATGAAACTAATCCTATGGCAATCCCTAATGGAGGCCACACACGTTACGAAAAATCGCAACGATCGCACGGTACAGTTTGAACGGAACAGTTAATCGTACATTCCATACTGCCTACACACGTCACGAAAAACTGTACAATTATTCATTTAGTTTCACGATCGCTTCGACAGACGATGCAATAGCATTTGTTGGATTAATATTTGCTATAAAAAATCAAGAGACAGAAAAGTTTAGAAGCGAAAAAATTATGTGCGACTGATGAAACAAAATAGACGTGTCCAGTCCATACACGTTACGATTAAACTGTACATTTTCGTTCGATACTTCGATAACGATTTATCAATTGAAAATAAATTTTCTAAAGCTCCGTTCGACGGCACAGTTCATGAAAATCGAACTGAACCATGCGATCGTAGCGATTTTTCGTAGCGTGTGTGGCCTCCAGAATACCACGATAGGCAATACCTATCTAAGCCATCGGCATATATAACATTCAGATAAATAATATAATTTATAGTTCACACCTATACATTATTTCCATATATTTACCAGGTGGTAGAACTTGTGTACGATGTAGACAATAACTTATAATAGACTACGAATTGTGCCCTCCCATACTTTTATAATTTTATGCCCATGAATTGTATTTATCGTATGCGGAACGAAACTGTTCGCAAGAAGAAAAATAGATGAGACATAAATATTCAATTTGTATTTGAATTACGCCCGCGGAGGCACTCGTCACTTATTTTTCAATGTCAGTCACTCCTTGGTTTTGTTGTATATTAAAGCTATTAGGATTTATGCACATAGTTATGAGCTACAGTCACGTACTCTGTGGACTGTTAGCAGTAAAACCCATGTTAAAGATACTTTGGTAAACATGCAGGACGCAATCCACCTAGGACTAGGTACTCGTTGGTAACTAATACGTGAGAGTAAACATAAATATTTCTTAGCATTTCGCTTGTGTTGCTGCAACAACTGCAGATAAAACTTTATTTTTACGGAAAATCAGTGTGTAACCCTCAACTCTACACCACACACACACACGCTTACACTAATCCACACACACACAGACCTCATG
>DWLO01000118.1:0-26569 GCA_018245335.1 Dalla quadristriga
TGCACTGAATGCAAATTGTAACTTTCATTCATTTCAAATTTTTCTTCGTCTATTTCGAGTTTGTTTATTATTTTACGAATTTTATTACTCAGATTTCTTTTATCTCCATACTGTAAAGATTTATTTTTGTACGTAGTATTGTCCTGTATAGTTGGGACTCTTTGTAAGTCTTCTAAATTGTCTGTAACAGAATCCTGTTCATCTTCATCATCCGGTCTTTCAGCAGATCCAAACTGGTTGTCGGGGCCTTCAATTGGCGTAGAAAACTTATATTCATCTTTTTTGGTCGTCGAACTTGTGATTCTTATTGTCGGCCCAGGAATTTCTGTGGAATTAATTACATTTAAAATGCTACTAATGACCATGTTTATATAAAGTAGAGTATAAGTATTTTATCATAAATAAAAAATTCGAAATACTTTGCTCGATTTCCACAAAATAGCTCTTTGGTACATACTTAATCAATGTTTGTTGTGTGAATTTAACCATTCGGTTAACTTTATCGACAGGTTCAATTCCCGAAATATTCCTGAATTATCCAGTTACTATGTCTAATTTCAAGTGTATTTAGAGTGTGCGTATAAACTAAAGTCTACCATTCACTATGTTATTTATAATGCACGGCATAAAAAGTACCACATGATACCGAAACTAATTCATCACTGTTCATTTGTTCCTGTCCTTCATAGATAAGGGTAGCTTAAATGCATCTAGTGTCAAACCAGCGATATAATAGATACATTACCTTGCACCTACGATACAAAATCTAAATTACAGTGTCAGGTCACCATGGAATTTACACTCATCCGAGGTGGACCTACACAGGCAGCTTGCATTACTCAAATGAGATACAAAGGTGCTGTTGCTTTATGTTGCTCAAAACCGTGCCGAAATATCATTCCTTTCTATTTTTACTCAGCTATGGACGTTTACCCATGACCTACCTTCTCTCAATACTTTTGTAAATGTATAAAGTTGTAGCACAGAGAAAACAATATTTCTCCGTACTATACTGTGATAAGGAAGATATTAAATTCGTAGTTCTACCTTTATTGTAAGTTATTTCGTAGGTGAAACTTCATCTACTCAATTGTTTCTAATGAATTATGACTAGACTAATGTTTACATAAACGAAGGCACATTAATTAATATAAACACATTAACCGGAAAGCTTGTACTCCATCATTCACAATTGAATAGACTTAAGTTCTAATACGGCTGGCACTAATAGCTTACTAGAATTGACCTAAATAATCAGTTGTGCATAAGCAAACCAGACGTAAGTCTTATGAGAAGTTATATTATAGGTAATAATTAAACTTCTCGCTGTAATATCAAACGAATGTTATTTTCCTTTTTTTCCGTTTCAACACTTTTCCCAGTAAAAACCGGTAGTTGAGTTAAAGATGAAAAGCTAAGTACCTATATCCATATTAAAACAGCAATGGCAACAAATTTTAATATGGTGTGCTACCAACTGGGTAAGCTACAGTAGTTAATTCTATACTAAAGGCAAATACGGAATAATGGAATACGAAATAAAAGAAATAAAAACACACCATACAAATAATTCTTTAGGGTTTTCACCAGATGACATGAATTTGTACACCAAATACGTTTTATTGAACCAAAATCAACTCATTATAATATTTGTGAATTCTTAATTTAATTAAAACTGATTGATGACAACTACAAACTGCGAGTAAGTGAGGTAAAACCTTAGAGTTTTACCTCACTTACTTTTACTTATTTAATTAGATTAAATAACACTATCGTCATTGAAAAACTTATGCTCTGACAACCTTATTTCCATGAATGGATTTGTAACATTTCAACGTTATTGTAATATTTATATGCATGCCCATCACATATGTAATGGTAACTGACTCTTTATCTTGGTCGTACATTATAGACGAACAAAGGGTTATTTATATCTATATGATTAAACAACAAACTGTATCATGCACCTGCTTGAGAGTGGTTGCTAGGCAAAGCTTTGTTATTAAACATTCCACATCGAATTTGCCCATAAATCCATATGTTTTTTCAATCTTACCATAAAGTCTGATGACGCTGTCAACTTCTCCCAAAGAGTTCTTGGCTACGCATCGGTACCCACCGATGTCGGCAGCGATCAGCCGTCGCACTGTGAGTAGCATGCGGCTCTCGAACGAACTTATCACCGAGTTTATAACTTCGTACTTGCTTGACGATATCACCATTTCATCTGAGAACAAAACGTTAATATTGGTAACGTTACTCATATTTTTTTGGTGTGAAATTTTGATCCTTCTTTCGTAAATTGCCTTCGATTAGTCGTTGAATAGGCGTGCATACGTAGCTCGAAGGTATTATCGGTGTTTGGTGATGGATGCATAAATTAAGTGTACTGCAAGAAAGTGACATTCTTACAGCCCAACATATTCTCAATTACTGTGTCTTCTGTGTATAATGTTGTTGTTGCTGTAATTACTTTAGTGTATTATATCTATACTATAATCATCATATTGTTGCGATGGAGCTATTAATCAGGTTTGCGGTTTTTGGAAGAAATAACACGAAAGTATTTCCAAGGAAGCTTGACGTCAGGCTAGCAGCCATTTATAAGATGTTTGCAAATTTTTTTGTACAAAATGCATGAGCTGTTACTTCGCCACCGTTTTGTTAGTTACAATGCGCTTAACAACTTCCTAGTGGTATTCAATATGACAGCTATTTACGCAGTGCCTAAAGTTTAATAAGGTTTATAAGTAAAAAGATTTCTTAATTAACCAGTAATTCATCACTTAAATTTAATTCACGTTCATAAGTAAGACCGTTGTTAGTTACATAGGTACCTACTACGGTACTGACTACCGATTATTTAGATAGATTATGTTTAAAATAGATAAAACAATGTTAAATCTTAACCAATGACTCAATAGATGTCCGAGCTGCAGCATAACGCTCAATAGGTTTATAATAAGCTTAATAGTTATAAAAGCACTTCAAATCTTAGCAAATCTTAACGATAATACGAGCATCATCATAATAATAAAATTAAAATTGATAGTTTTTTAATAATGGTAATTTTTTTGGTAGAAAATTAAACTGAGGTTTTAATTACCTATAAAATTACAATTGTTTGACTACAGTTATATTTTTAAATCCTTTTTATTATAACAAGTAGAGGGCGTTTTTATGCCATCATCTTATTTAGTTACCTCAATAAATGCTTCTGACATTTGTATGTCGACGCAGCCAACGTCGAAGCGATAGCAACAGAATTCCACATACCCTTCGGTTACGGAACCCTAAAGATAAAATATAAGAGAATAAACTTTGCGTTAAACAGTTCCCCGTGTGCGTAACTCGATTCTATGGGAATGTAACGAGGCACTAGGAAAAACACTATTCCCGGAACACTTTCATTACGTAAACAGTGTGTGGGCAAGGCATTCACAAATTGAACAAAGAACGGCGGTCTCTTTACCGTTATCCGAGAGAAAAAGTACCCGAGTTTACGGGAGTACAACAAACGATGAAAAAGACACGGCTCTTCTTTGCAGCGGACGTGTTTTTGGCGCAGAGAGTTCTTTTAACTCAATCTAAGGGAGATTACTAAGGGGGTTACTTTTATAAAACGAACTATTACCAGTGAAAAGGCAAATGTGACAGAAGTAAGCAGTTTATAGTTTTCGTTTGAATACATTACATTTGTATAGTGGTAAGTCTATTGTGTTTTACGTAGAGTCGTGTGTATTGTGTTTTGACCATAGTAAATAGTTTTTTATAGTTGTCGTTTTATCGATACTATGAATTAGACTCATGCCTGCTGTTTTCAGATGATTTCTGTAAATGATAAAATTTATTTAGAAAAAAGGATTTAGATCATCTTATACTAAATTTAACTTACAGTTCTAATAGCCACTTTGAACCCACAGCCAAATAATTAAGCAACGTTACGATACACTACAAATTAAATAATTTAAAAAACAACCAAAAAAATCGTCTGCACGAGTTGTTCAGTTTGAGGTACCACGAGCAAGTAAACGAAAACTACAAAAGCAAAGTCGCGTCATTATTCTTACCATTTTTTTTTTGCAAAAATATACCTGACGTCGCCCTTATTAACTTTTCCCTACATTTTTATGCTCTATCACACTTTGTGCATCAAGACAAATGTAACCACACCTCATTTATTATAATCCATCAAGCCGTTTAGGCTACACAGCAACACTCGAAAAATATAACCCTCCTTCTTACGCAGTCGGGTAAAAAGAACTATTTTCCTAAGCAACGTCTAGTCTATCCTGGTGTTTGTCCGAGCCACGCTAAACCGCGGTGGCCGTGGCCGCGGTTGATAAACTGTCCCGCTTCTCCTTCTTTGCTTAAAACATTTCTGTTCTGTTCAGCTGTCTGGGAACACAGGGGAACCTCGAGATCGGAACTCCCAACGCTGGGGATATAAACGCTGTAAGACGATACCGATCAGGGTATTACGCATAACTTTTATTTTACTAAGAGGTGCTTATAGCTGTGACTTCAGAGATCGACAAAGTTAAGAGGTTACATTTCGCATCTGTCTCGCTCGCACATTCTAACATTTCCAATTATTGTAAAAGTCTAGGTAGACTTTTGAAAAATGTGCTTCGATATCATTGTAGACAATAAAATTACGGACATATAAGACATATTAAAATTTTCATATACCTACCTAATTTTTGATTATTGCCATTGCCATTGACATTGCCAACAATTATTGCCATTTTATTCTACCAAAAATTAGGGCCGTAACTTTAATGTAAATTTTTCAAAAGTCTACCTAGACTTTTACAATCGTTGAAAATGTAAGAATGAGCAAGCGCGATAGATGCGATGTGAGAGGAGGCCTTTAAAAAACTGGGAGCTCGTTCGAGAGGCGGAAAGTTAGGCTAGTGGCAAAATTTAATTGGCTTCTCCGTGTTTCCGAGGGCACGTTGAGTGATCAAGGTTTGACTGTTTTATACACCTAATAACATTTTTTGCAATTCAGCTGTACCTAAATCAGTGATTAATGAATTAAGGACATTCACAGCGTAATAGAATGTAAGGTTAGATGTTCCCAGTGGGTTTAATAGGCTTTAACAAAACAGGAAGTACCTAAGAGCATACATTTATTTTAATGGCAGAGTAAATTGTCAATTTTTAATTTTTATTCCAATATCCGAATGTGCTGGTCTAGGCTCAATTAAACCGCGATTGATAAACTACCGAGCTTTATTCAATTAAAATGTAATTTATTATTAAATACTCGTTTCTGACTACTGCAGTACTTACTATATCACTCAGAGGTTCCGAAGGGAATGGACACTCTAAAATGCGCAATATTTGGTTTCGACGTAGAGGGGATTGTTGATATGCTGGAACTATCCATATTAGCATCTTGAGAATGGGTGAACTAATTTTACTGAAGCTCACTTAACATGTTGACGAATCTAATGCGATAAATGTAGGTCTTAAACAAAATTCCTAACTGAAAATTGGAGCATTATCATACGGAGCTACGATGCTACAGGCAGATACAGACAGCAAAAAATTATACAAATTAGACCCAAAAATAGAAGTCGATGTACTGGATATAAGTAACAACGAAGAGTAATTAAATGGATGAACTATTATAACTTTGGCAAACTATCATTTAGATGTGTAATTTTTCCATAGCACAAAGTAAAGTTTTCCTATCCTCTGCAAAGTTAAGTCTTTCATCTCAGTTTGTCTGAGCTACGTTAAACCCTTATGTCACTACAGTGAAAAACTGCTGGGCTGCTTTTCCGTAAACTGTAAATTGTCGAGTTGGCTAACACAATTTAGGTTGTTTCTAGTCCGTAAACTTGTAGTAGTTTGTTGTTACTGAAAATAATCCAAATACGGAATAAAGTCTATGCAATATTCGCTTGAATCGAGCGCGGTTGTGACTATATTATGGCGTAGGGCGTAAGTTTTGTGTGCCATGGACACAACAAGCTGCTCAAAAGTAGTGGAGAAGGGTTTATCATTATCACCCATTCTTCAGCAACTGAGTTTTATCTTAGAATAAGAACAGTTCAGACCAAAATGATTGCCAAGTAAGGTTGTATCCAAGGTTGGTTATTTAATGATTGATTATTGATCGTATTTTGACTTGATTTTACTAATCCCTGCAGTTACTTTCCTGAAAGGTTCTTAGGTAATATGTAACGTTATCATTATTTTAAGTCGAGTTCTAGGTTATACGTTAATAATAAGTGAGGTTTTTTTTGTTACATAAACTATCTTTTACCGTTAAAGCAAGTTATTCGTTCAAAACGCGCATATCTAACTTAAACAGTAAATGTTTTGCAGATAAAATCGCGTTCAACGTCTAGTGATAGATAATTCTACAGCAGTCAACGAATTTATTATTGTTCACAAAAACCACGACGTACTTAGGTGTTTTCTCATACTATTCCGTGAAATACAAATCCATAAGAATAAAATGAATAAATATGATATAATTTAGAGGGAAGCGCGTTTAAGAAGATACCGTTCAAAACGAACTTTGAGAGGAAGCGATAACAGCAGGAATGTTTTGCCTAATCTTAACTTCGATCGAAACTTTGGTCTGTTTACTCTTCAATGCGCGCAGCCGACGTGCGGTAAAGATGGCCTCCAAACAAAATTACTTAACAAACCCGAACCTCGTTTCATTATAAAGAGAAATTTCATCTCAATTAATGTCTAAAATAACACTGTAACACTCTTAATTACGCTCGAGTAAGGCCTGCTTAATTAACACTTACATGTCAGCAGCCCTAACATAGATTGATGACAAACGAAAATGACGATCCTACTGTGCCCTTGTGCCCTTTGGCTTTAGCAAAAGCGCCAGTCACTGAGAGAGTTTGGTACAACAATGGCTTGATCGACATAGTATACGGATCATATCGCCGCTAACTTGGAACCTTAATGCATTTTAATAATTAAGACTCGGTCCCTCTGTCAATTTAGTAGCTGAGAGGGTGAGCGAATTGTTTTACGTACCTAAATGTGTCACGTATGTTAACTAAGCGTACGTAAGATCCTGTACTGCAAGTGGGGCCTATTATATAGGTAAGATAATAATCTTACCTATATAATATCGGTATTTGTTGATCGGACATATACCGATACTTGAGAATCGGATGTTTGTAATTCAACTTAGTGTGGATAAAACTATTTAGCATTTTAAATAATTTAGACAATTTATTTAATAATATATTAAAGCGTTTTGTGCAAGTATTTACGAATTTCATATTTCCAGGTAACTGGGTGTTCTGGATTTATCCATGCAGTTCTCCACAGCGGGGTACTTACTTTGTAAAGCTCAGGTTTATAATACTGCTTGTAATTCCTCTAGGCAGGAGTTGGAGTAATTGAAACTACTTCAGAAGTTTTCATATTATGTACTCTACTAATAACATAGTACCTAGCTACATACGCTCTTTGGTTATACAATCTTTAAACCTAAATGTCAAAATATTCTCCCTCCTTTGTGAATTGGAGTAAAGTGGGAAATAACCACAATGTGGACCAACCCCTTTCCGCAAAGCAAAATTGTTCGTCGTTAAAATAACGCGTCACGCTTGACCGGCGCACGAATCCCAGAGGATACCGACGTTTGCTATCTAACCTTTAAAAAGCGACGCCATTTTGTTTTGTTAGATGAGTTCAAACTCGTAATGTATTGTGTTAAATAAATCCGGATTGGAATTTTTAATCCCTGATGCCTGTATGTGCGCAACACCCAAAAGGATGAACAGATTTCTATGCGTCGATGTACATAAATCAAAGCTGATAATCCGTGTAACAAAAATTGGATTATTCATTTCGGAGCACATGTAATATCAGAAAAGTGACCCGAAGGTCTCCGACAAGGATAAACGACTGTAATCTAATGGTAAAAACTGGGACCGACGGCTTAACGTACCCTCCGAAGCACGGAAGCGCTCAAGAAATCTTGCCACTAGCGGCTTTAGTCGACGATCAGTTACGTTTGACACTCGCCGCCGGACAATGAACGCTCAGCGTTCATCTGTCAGAAAAGTATAGAGACATAATGAGACTATTGTTATAAAAATTGGTTTCATTAATAAAATACCTTAAAACAAGTTCAGATTTGTAGAGTAAGTAATAGTTATTAGTGTGATGTAACTGTCACTTCTACTTACACAAGTACAATATATGATTTTAATTAAAAATGTTTTGTTATGAACATGTTGATGTTGATGTTGACATTTCACGGGTTCCTGATGTAACTGGGACCCGATCATTTGTGTACATGGCGGCCACCCTAGATCGTTTGCACCATTATTATCATTGTTATTTTGCATCCTTAAATCCCTGGTCGACAACTTCAGGCCGGCGCGGAGATAAAACTATCAGAGCTGTAATGAGCTGAACTAAGTGTAACGAGACGATACTTCGTATTTCTCCCCCTGTACCTTGCGGCGCTTTTGCTAAGTTCCGCACTCAGCAGTTGTCGCGTGAAATTTATGGGATAATTTACATTACCGACTT
The DNA here is from genome assembly GCA_018245335.1 of Dalla quadristriga. NCBI lineage: Eukaryota > Metazoa > Arthropoda > Insecta > Lepidoptera > Hesperiidae > Dalla > Dalla quadristriga. The sequence goes on from DWLO01000118.1 coordinate 8,536, forward strand.
GTTTTAGAAAATGTTGTGTTTTAAAATCCATATTATTATAGTCATTTCTGCTTAACAAAGCCCGTTTTTTTATGTGATTAAGATGGCCGATATGAATTTATAAAAGGGTTACTGGATAACCCGACTAACGGATGTTCTTAGGAAGCCAGAAGTCTTTCTACTACTACTTGCTAGCATTTGCACCATCATTATTAAATAATTTATTAACAACTATAAGCCGTTATGTGCAACCAGTTCCTCTAATTGGGAAGGCACCGCAAATTATGTTTATAATTTAGTATGTTAAATAAGTGTGTGTACTTTCCGTTGCAAAAAAATATATATTTGTTGAACCTTCACAGTATTTCAAAGTAGAGATTTTAACAACGTTGTCTTTAGTAATGTAAATATTCATGAAAACATTATTAAAGTTAAGACAAGTCTCAATAAAAGGTTCCCAGCTATCGGGTATTTGTCTGTCCTATTGACAAATGCAATACAATCTGAAACATTACCATTCTTCGTGAATACGTAATGTAATAGTGTGATTTGGGGTCGCTACGTTTTGCGCACAGATTTTCTTGACATATAAGCTGTTATGAGACCAGGGGGAGAAAATGTATTATTTTATTACGTAAGTTTAGTTGGTTTATTTTACGCTCGAATAGCTGCTAATGGATATTTCACTGTTGATATAACGTGAGGTTTTATTATGACTCTTCATTCGCAGTTTCCACTCGCCAGTGTTATAGGACATTTGAGTTTATGCTGTCGGAGTTATGAACTGGAGTTTCCGTGACTTGTTCGATTATTGAACCATTAGAAACTATTCTAACTATTTATTTAGATCCAAACATCGTGCCAGTTTAATTCCGTATTAGATATTTACTGCAAATTAATAAAATGAGTAAGTATATAATTTTGCTATCTATATTTACTTTCCAACATTTTATTCCGCGATGAAAATGGACACAACAGAATAGTAGAAGAATATTCAAACTTATTTTTCTAGCTTTTATGAAATCAATTAAATTATTTTTCGTTGTTTTGTTTAGTAGATTGACATGTGATTCGAAATAACAAGACTTTTATGAATTTTTTAATTTTTAACCTACGAAAGTTCAGAAAAGACGTCGTAGGTTGCTCGACTCTAAACTGGGAGCGCACTGTACTATTTCGGATAATGAACTTGTTTTTCCTTCCTGTTACTGTTGCTATAAATTCTTTAGGTTGGTCCATCTAGTTACGTTTTTTAACCAGACAAAAAGTTAAAAGTCTCTTCCAGATACATATCTTACTTTTACTTTTACTTTTTAAATCTTGTTTCGTAGTTGACATAATCGTTTCAAGAGTTAAAATTTAAAGATTTTATTTGAACTACATGATATTATCGTTAAAACTATCTGCAAGAGAGATTATTAACCTAACTCGCTCCATAGACGGATGGATGGCTTTATAATGAAAACCGGTATCAGCAGAACAAGTATATAAATTCAGTAAATTTACAAGGCTACAGAAATTCAGTTGATTCACTTTATTCTATGAACCTAAGTAGGTTCATAAAATATTAATGTTGTCTGAAGAATTACGGTGTGCGTAATCAGTATTAAATAATTTTAGTAAAGTTAAACAGTTTCTTTATAGTCTTTGCTTTAAATATTCGTATTTCATGAGTTTTTATGGGTAAAAAAAATCCGCTTTCATGGATAGTTTGTGCCGAAATCATCCCCCAAAGGAGCACAATTGCTTACAATAAGAGTAAATTGGATTACACTCATTGATATTTAAGTAAAGATGATGTACGTTCATACATCGTGGCTTTCAAAATTATACCGCTATGATATGCCATTTATGAATGTGAAAGATAATACGGAACGTATGTTACAGAAAGAGATAGCTATTTGTTGCAAGTTGCGTTTGAAGAACGTAAACTAAGTACGACAGTTGTCTGAATTTGACTGCCTCGATTATCGCGCGCTAGGAGCATATTATTATCTACTTCTTTACTCTAATAATATCATTGATTACCTACACTGCCGAAATTGGCGTAGCAATGGTAAAGTCTGGGGTAAACCGTATACAGGGCCTACCACTTCGCTAGCAAAAAACCATAAATTGGCGATTCGATGCTTGACTTCGTAATATTTGCTTTGGCGGCCGAACCGGCTGGCTCACTGTACCGTTTAAAGCCTGCGCCGTTTAAAGTTAGTTAGTCGAGCCACTTAAGCGCTGATAACGTTGATACGTTTAACTATTGCAAACTGGAGTGTCTTATCTGTCTGTCAGTCCGGTTGCTCAAGCGGAACTTAGCGAATCAAAGCCAAAGTCGAGTTGCCGGAATGTTTGCTCTGGGCGCGGAACTTGCTGCCGGCGCTCACATTGCACTATTTGAAACTGATTTGCTTAGAGATTGCTCTTAAAGTTAACTATTGAAAATTGGGTTTTCATTCAAGGGATTCAAACACATACAAATACTTATTGACAGTACCTACTATGTTTAATTGCTTCGTGCACCCTACCTTTATAAAGCAATTTATTTTTACTCTCCACCACAAGGTTGTCTGGATGAAATGGCTGTGTAACTTATAAGACCGCCTTTTGAACCTTGTAAGTTTTTAACCATGATTGGCTATCTATCTCTCTCCTGTTGAAAGTAGAAAATAATAATAATTAACCATTGGTTTAATATAAACCGAGAACTTGTCGTAGATTATTTTGACAGTCACATTAGACTATTAAAGTGCAGCCTGATCTAAATCGCTGGACACAGAGGCTTAAAATTTTGACCTTCTATAATCACTAAGGAAGGGATTTTGGGAAGGGCAAGAAGCCCCTAAGGTGGCCAAATATTAAACCAGCCTGCTGTCCAACGCCCAACTGGACTACAGTCCTCCTGATAAATTTCGCTGAATGCGACCCTTGCTACATATAGAAATTATATTTTCTATATATGTATTATGTAACGTAATTGTTAAGCCAATGTTAAAATTTTATTTCGCTTTGTAAGATATAAAACATTTTACTTAAATTGCATCGAATAATTAATTATTTCAGACATTAGATTCATCTAAAAGCTTGCAACTCCGTGAAACCGAGAACCCCCGCCATCCCAGAGGAATTGTTCCGAATATAATGGAGGCAATATCGTACATTCATAAGATATAAATTATAAAAGCTTTGTTGGTCCTCCTTCACCGTCGCCTCTGGCGTCGTAAACGCCATGTCCAGTCAAGTAGAAGTAACTAGCATTGTCTTATTTCACCACAATAGGTCACTTTTCTTAAGACTTAAACCCGACGTACTCGTAAATTAAATCTTAATATCTCATTACTTGCAACCGGCGCCCCGCCTACGTTTTGGCTTGCCAAAAAACTAAGCCTGTTTCGAACAGACCGCACGATACGTGTAGCAAAGATGAATGGTGTTAATTAAAAATAGACCCTATACTTATTCTTTTACGTAGGTATAGAGGTAGCTACTGTCCTCCTGCTAACTTATGAGCGTTTTCGTGCTTCGGAGAGCATGCGTCTTTGTTAGATAATAGTCTTTAACCGAACTGTCAGTAAGACAAGATAGCCATAGATTAAATATTATATTTGTATAACTGTCAACTAGTGACAAGGAAGGGCGTATCACAGAACAATTAAATATTACTGGTGACGTATACGCCGAGGCTAGTGGTGCAAGGATACTGACTGACAGCCGTGGAATCACCAAACAGAGCCTGCGGAAGACCAGCGCTGGTTGTTCTTAGACATCCAGCAAAATGCTGAGCAGGATCCAGTTTGTAATGTGAACTACTTACGATTTATATTGGTGCCGATTTATATTGTATGTCTTATATTTATTGTAGATAAATAGATTACGAATAACTCTACGAGTATATAATACATCAAAAGGAAAAAAAATGGAAACAGTAAAATTCTTAAAAGTTATAAATTGCGATCTTATAGATAAACAGTGATTTTTTCCAGACAACCTTGTGGTGAAGAGTTAAAGAAAATAGCTTTATAAAGGAAGGTGCAAAAAAAATGAAAAGTAGCTCACAATTAAATTTAATCACAAGCTATGAAAAAGGTAACGAGAAAAGCACAAGAGAAGAAAGAAGAAATTAAGAAAATATACCTTAACGGTTAAAGTTGAAGCTATTGAATGCTTTGACTTGATTGTTGAAGGTATTGATTTAGATTTTTTGGATGATTTTAGTTTTAGGAAGAATTTAGTAAGTTTTAGACATGTTTCGATCAGACAGGTATGATCGTCAGTGACACTTATGGATGAGATGACCCTCTTAAACATCAGGGCAATTAGGAGTCAATCAGGAGAAATATTAAGGAGTAAACTACAAAAGGGTTAATAATAACTGGACTGGTGTGTTACTTGCTAACTTTATGAACTGTACTAAATAACACTTGTCCTAGTTCCTATAGTCCAATTCGTTAAAGTTGGTGACTACGTCCAAAGGCAACAGTGGCCACTTTATAACACTGCAAACTGTTACCTGCCTCGTTCATATAATAATATTATTAAAATACCTTAATTGTAATAGCGTCAGCGAACTACATTTTAACTCTAGACATTTATTGGATAAAGCTTTAATCCTATGGACTGTAATTAAATTTTTGGCGTTTTTATTTTAATTCCACACAGATAAAATTAGTGAATTCGTAATATAGTCGTGACTTTCTACTACGTACGTATTTTAATTCTGTAAGAATCCTTACTAATCATATTTTAAATGTGAAGGTGTGTTTATTGGTTTGTCTTCCATTCACGCTGCAACAGAGCGACGGATCGCTTTTTTGCATACAGATAGTTATGGGCCGGAGAGTGACACTACATACTTTCCATCCCGAAAATTAGCACGGTTCTAGTAGGACAGATAAGGGAACTCTACGCAGGCGTAGCCGCGGGCAGAGTATCGTTTGTAAATCCTACTGGAAATGGTCCAAACGCATTTGTACAAATAGTATGGATTCGAGCGTCTCGTAATGCTACAATTAGTTTAATCTGTCGTCTAATCTCGGAATAAATACCTAAATGTACGTTAGGCACCCGTCGTGCTTACGTTTAGATCGTCACAGCCCCCTTGAAATTGTTTTTGACTTACCCAACCCCCGAGTTGGTCTTTAATTGCCCCCTCTGTGACATGACTGCCGAAGACTTGGTACTGATAAAGGCCATCGTCATGGTAACGAATTGACACATTCCCAAGAGACAATACGCTCGCGTGACTGGACCCGAGACGAGGTTCCACAGTAAGGTTCGACGTGATAAAAACTGCTTATCGTTTTAGCGTTTCGTGTCTCTCCGAGCGCACATGTTTTATGACTGCGCTGTTTCATTTTTACCAACAGATTTTAGACAAAGAAAAAGTAGTAAGTATTCTGGAAATCGGAACAAACGTTTTATGGTACGGAATACCACAAATAGAAGTTGAATAACGTGATTTTATAGTAATTTCAATATAAGTACTTACTGGAGTCTCTAATCCAGTAGTTGATGGACTTAGGCGAGGACTCGACGTAGCATTCGAGGGTGACGTCTGTGCCTAGCGGTGCTCCCACCAGCTGGTTGGGTACTTGAATTACTGGGTGGACTGTGGACAAACATACATTGATACACGTTTTTACCTAACTATTAGATTCTACACATTTAGACAAACTAACGAACAAACTTATTCTTTTACCTTTTTCGAATTTCAAAACCCTGATTGATGTCAAAATTGAAAATCAGCGTCAGGGCTTCATCTCGAAACCATCGCATAAGCTGAGTGCGCTACCTCTTTGCCATGTTACTGCTGCAACCTAACATTTAATAGTCAACATTGGTAACCGTGTAATTAATTAATTGTTATGATTGTGAGAATGGCAAATAAATACTTTGTATTATATTTATTCTAATATCGTAACACTTCTGCTAATCCTGGTAATTCGTATATTTCTCTACAAATTCTGACATTTGGGAACTCGGCGTCCGACATCGGGTAAGCCTTTACTCGCGCTATTCCAGTTGGCACATGTCATGTTAATTGGATGCAAGAACTTAATAATATTGGAGTCATAACCCGATTTCTTTTTTTGTGAAATTAAAATATATTAAATGTTAGAATAACTCGCGCTCTAGCGCACTTCAATCGGTTATCAATGCACACAACAACAGTAACTTATATTATCAGGTTTAGACGTAATTTTATAAAACACAATTAAAAAAAATTAAAAATAAACTTTAAAAAAATAGATATTTTTTTTAAATAACGCATATTTATTGTTCTTTCATAATAACAGTTTCATGAACTTTGTAGTAAATTGCACACTATTTTCTGAAGCTAAAATGGCTGTTTATTTCGAGTCAAAGACAGACGAAATGGCTAAAATAATTAAAAGCCACTCGTTGACGTAAAATAACACCATTAATAAAGCGAAACCTCTGAAACTTGTCGAGATAAACAACAATTACAAGGAATTTGCCGAGGACCAATTTTCGTTTTCTAAATGAGTTTTCACGCACACCTTGAATAAAAATATGTTCAAGAAAGTGGAATTTATTCCTTGTACGGGTGCGGGCGTTTAAGGTTTAACAACAAAACCGTGCTGTCAGCTATTCTGTGATTAATTTAATGCCTTAGTTACAACGGTTTCTTATAATAGCGTCAAACTTTAAACATATGTTAATAGCACAAAAAAATAATCATCTTTTAATTTTGTTTGTGGGTATAAGATAGCTAACGAGTATGCAGCTCCACCCATCATATAAACAGGTTACAAACCTCGAACTTGACCGAAAAAAGAACCGGGGATGTTAGTCTAACTGGACTATATTATTCTGATACATTATACATTAAGACTCTGTGTATGGGTGGTCTGGAATTGGCGTGAGACGTCTCGATAAAGACGCTTATCTGTATATAAACTCCTGCACCGCCGGGAGTAGAACCCTTCGTTCACTTGATAGACAAGGTCACTACCAGTTGATCCAGGGTGTCTATTAATTTCTCAGTAAATTCCACAATTTCAAAAGTATTAAATAATTTATCACGACATTGATCATGTATAATTCTAGAAAATAAATACAATTTCTTGCGAACCTACCCAATATTTTCCATATTTTAAATATTCTATGAGGTTATTAGCATGACGCATCATTCCCTCTACAAAGTTAGCTTTAACGGTTACTTAGCCAGCTTCGCAGTTTTGATGGCAAAGTTAACTTTAATGGCTTACTTCGTTAAGTACGGTATCGAACATTTTGTATTCAGATTTTCCACCAATGCATCTTAAATAACTTTTAGTATTATAAATGCGGAATCGTGTTTGCTGGTTTGTTCGTTTGTTGGTTTGTCCTTCTTTCACAAAGCAACGAAGCAACGGATCGACGTGATTTTTTCTTAGAGATAGTTAAGGGGTCTGGGAGTAACACACTTTTTATTTCGGAAAAATGCACGGTCCGGTGGATATATTACGTAGGTGAAGCCTTGTCCTATATAAAATACGTGTAGATAATAACTTACAATGTACTTTCATGACGATTCTTTTGCTGACCGAGGGCGGAACCCCATTACTGGCGATACAAAGATACGCGCCCATATCTGAGCGAGATATCTTCGTCAGCGTCAGCACCTCCTCTTCATATACGGTGACTGTTATAAAAAAAAAAATTACGGATGTCTACGTCAGTGTCGGAAATTAATAAGAAATACATACTTTATACAATATATACATTCTTAAAGAGTAGATATAATAATCATAGGGATTGCCAAAGGAAATAAAGTCAAAGAAAGCCGTTGAACTTTTAAAACCATGCTGTATACTTAACAACATGCACAGCCATAGTACATGAGATATTGTTTGAGATTAATATATATTTCAGACACAAAGTCTAGGCTGCATTGACTACAACCCATTAGCAGGCTACTTCGGGGAACGGGTCTTGCTCTGTTTAATATGTAAATATTCGAGATGAAATATTGCTAATATCATAAATGTTATAGTATCAAATAAAGGGAGATACGTTACCTGACTATCGCGCATTATCTCGGAACCTATGGCCAGAGTCACATGTTTCGTTTAGTCGCTGAGGAAACGTGATCTTGCTTGCATGCTATACAGTACGTCTCACTATCCCTGTTGTTTGATATTAAGTGTGCGCGATACAAGAATTGTAACTGTGTGAGTGCTTGTTTACGTGTATTTGCATCTAGGCCATTTTTCCGTACCGTATCTCCCCATTTGTTTTAATCTAAGGTTATAGTGCTGTATTTTATGGTACTTTATGTATTTTAGGTCTTTCTTTCATGTTGTCATCAAATATATTGTGTGTAGCAGAAAAATATAGCATAAGAGTAGTTGTTTGAAGTGGCCATTGCCGCACCAAGAACCTGTATCCAACAGGACATTCCATTCGAACAGGACTGCTGTCTATTTAGAACCTAGCGTACCTGTAAGTACTTGGATCCGACACGTTTTTTTTTTTGGAAAACAGAACCACCTCCAATATTTTTTGCTTATAACTTTGTATTTAAGAATGGTTCCCTTATGTTTAGAACTCGGCCGCGCTCGGCGAGCACGTGATCGCAGTTCACAACGCACGTTTTTAGCAGACGGTGGCGCTTGAGGAAAGCCCACGTATTAGACCGAAAATAGTCAGGCGATCGCGATAAATCAACTTGAGTGTCGCTTCAGTCATCACAATTCCTCACCCACTATCCACTACGGCCAAAGGCGGAAGGGTTAGGCCAAAACCACTACGCTGTTCAAGTGCGAATTGGCAGACTTCACAAGCCTTTAAGAACATTATGGGTAAGAGTGTAACTTACCCACTTAAAATGAATACAGACACTCACGAATCATTAGGTAATAAAAAATGAAATACTAAAATCCTATGTGAACATGCCAGCATTACATACAAACCTTTAGTTTTTGTGCCGTTGGTGTGTCTAATCACAATGTCGGAGCCGTCCTCACGCCTCCACATGATGCGTGGCGGTGGTTGCCCTTGGGCCCGGCAGGATACTTTAGCGGTTCCCCCTTCTGGTACCATGACGTCCCCTGACGTCTCTTCTGGAATAAAGTCCGGAGGGATCACCACATCAAGATAGCCCATCTGCGAAAGGACGTTGAATATAAAGTCGACAACCTTTTGACATGATTATAACTTAGTTCAAAAATAAATTAAATACTTTTCTTGTGGATAAATGTTACTGTGATGTTGACGAGTTCTCTAACGATGATTTAAATTATATTTAATTCATGTCCTCTAATTTCATTTTATGCTTAATTGACACTGTTATAATTACTTCGTCTAAAATTTGCACGCCTATATAGGCAGAATATTAAGACACCTTAATTTGTATCCATCTGAAACAGTTAGCTATGTTCTTGCAAATAAATGAATATGAATAACCTTGGAAGTATTAAATAGATCATGTAACTTTCGAAATTAGCCGTATCAGAAGAGGGACGGTATCTTTTATGTTACTTTTAATATCTATACCTATGTTTTGAATTTTTATGAACAACCTTCCGTAGAGTTTTATACCTGATGATAGTTTTAAGTGGTGGTTTTAAGAATCAAATAAAGACGAAAAACTTATCGATTGCTTTTTATTCATTTCTATCTTCATTACGATCATTACGTGTAGTAGGTACCACATTGATAGCTTAATAAATATTCTCAGCAAACAAGAAAAACACTATCCCGAGCATATCAAACCATAAATAGAATCTAAGAAACATTGTAAGCAATTAATGAAAATAGAAATTGGTTTTCATGGGGCTGAAAATAATTTTTGGAACATTACGTCAAGTGGCGTCATGCCGCGCGGACGTCGTGAGGCCTGCAGCTGCACTGTCGCCGTTCAGAATTTATGCCGTTATCAGGCAAGAGTATAAATTACAACGGAGCGCAATAATTTAGGACCACCATATACGAATCATTACCCGCTGTGTCGCTCCCTCGCTTCCGCCGGCAAGTTTAATTCACTTTATCCCAACGTTTATTGTAATCCAAATTGCATTTTCGTTTTTGAATTCAGTTGTAGGTATTTTCCGGATTTCGTACGCGTTTAACTTTTAGGTCTAAACATAGTATGCTGACGTTTTAATGATTGCTAATCTAGGTGGCTGTCTGACGTAACAAATACAAATCATTGTTTACAAAATTACTGATCCGATATAGAATATTGGCGAATATAACATGGACGCAAAATATTATCGAACAGAAAATAGCCGCTGGAATACGTACAGTACGTACAAGCTATTATTGTGGGCTTGGATGATGAACGAAATTTCGGTTGTGTTTTCCCCGATTGAAATTTCTATTGAGGGCTTTTACTTCCATGGGGCGATTCAATTGATTGCAATTATATTCGTCGGAATACCACTGGTTTATTCAGAGGTTTGCATTGCCCAATATACTAACTGCAACTTAATTTCAATGTGGAATTTTATACCAATTTTTCGGAGTGTTGGGTACGCTGCATATTATGTTTTAATTTTAAAAACCATATATGTTACGGTATTAAGTTCTTGGTATTTGGTTTATATGTTTCACTCGGTTCATGACCCACCTACGTGGTTCACATGTAATGATTTCAATGACACTAAATGTATGATAAAAAGAGTTGATGTGGCTAAATTTCAACATTGCATAGAATCCCAAATTTTATACCAGCGTGATTGTGGCTGGAAAACTGCGAGTAAATGCTTCTTTGACCGAGAAATAGGAAAGAACAATACAAAAAGCTGTAAAATAATTCATTTGTGGAAAGTTATAATTGCAAGCTGCACCTCGGGTTCGGTCATATTTATGTTATCGATAAAAAGGGAGAAGTTTATCCAAACAATTGTCAAGCTGCTCGCGATTTATATGAGCATTGTCGTGTTCATTTTATTTTGGATGGCACTGTCCTCGAGCGGAACCTGGTACGCAACAAAGATAACCGCGAATTGGTACAATTTTGAAACATTCAGTTGCATTTCTGACTTTACTCGTGGAGTTCTTACATGCGGTACTGGCTTTGGTATTATTGTATTTTTATCTCGTGATGTTTCATTTCGCAGTCCTGCAACAATGACATCAGTTTCGGTACCGCTGTGGTCCATATTTATCACTCTTCAGTTAGCGCTTGTCATGTATGGCGGCATCAAAACTATGTCGTTCTATCACGGTGAAGAGGTTAACATTTTGGAAGAAGGGGATAGTTTATTCTTTGCAATTTTTGCGAATACGACAGAAACATTAATGTATTTTGACCAATTACCCATTTGGGCTTTCGTTTGGCTTTCAGGAATATTTTTTTGCTTATTTATGAACTGCTGGACGTTATATTTGTTTTTCCAGGATACCATGTTCGACACTATAAGGATTTCTCGAATATATAAAAACTTGTCCTCTTTTTTGTTAATGATATTTATTTGTTTTATATCTTGTCCATTTTATTGCTCCGATATAGCTAGAGTTTTAAATCATACAATTAATGTATTACAACTTACAAATATGCTATTTTTTTCTTTAGCTGTTTACTGGTTTTATGGGTTTAGAAATCATAGTGTGGACATAACATTTATGATTGGAGTAAAACCTAGCCTTTATTGGAAAACAATGTGGGTTTTAAACCCCATTTTCATATTTGTTTGTTTGGTAGTCAAATGGATTGCAAGTGAAAGCGTTTTAATTGAGCAATATAATGATTCATATTTCATCAAAAATATATCAATGCACTGTGACAAACTTTTGATGTACATTTTAATTAGTATTTACTTTGCTATTGTAATAATTGGCATATTAATACAACTGAAACAAATTTGTTTTTATGATGACTGGCATATTTTATTTCAACCGACTGCTGACTGGGGTCCAAGAGATAAAATACTATATAGAAGCAGAAGGATGTTCGTTCCGGAAATAATGACTAGAGAATTTTTGTACCGACAAGTTAAAATCCGAGGGTACAGTAAGAAGAAATCGCCATTGCAATACAAAGAAAATGACGCGGAAACATCTGACGGACCATCTAATGACGATATGAAATGGAGCGCTCTGACTTCAAACTAAACAAATTTTATGTGCAAATGTCTATAAAGTTGTACTTACTTGGCTTTTCATTGGGTCCGTGTTAATCTGACACATGTAATGCCCCCGGTCTTCCTCTTGGACGTTGCGGATGTGCAAATTCCAAACACTCTGTCCGGTATGGGACACTGCTATCCTTTGGTTATTAGTGATAACATATACATGTATTGCCTGTATTGCTTTTGTATCGGCCTTTACCCAACCTACCTGTAAGTCATAATGTCCATTAATTTAGTAAATTTTCATAAAATAACTTTTTCATTTGTTATGTTTTTTAAACTTACCCTATAACCTCCAAGATTATGCACTAAGCATTTAAAAGTGGCATCTCTACCTATTGGTATCGTGAGATTAGTAAGAGGTTCTGCAAATTCTGGTTGAAAAGCTTGTCCTGAAAGTTCATCTACATTATATTACAGATTGCTGAAAATTGTTGAGAATACTGCATACAATAAAACTGTTAACTATATTCTTATATTTTAATGGCTTTGAGAATCTACGAATGTCGTGAGAAATGTTTTAATATCTTATGTTGAATGATCCTTTCCCACTGTCGTAGAGCAAGCACAGTGTTGAGTTGGACGCTCAATGAATGGTAGGACAATAAAGACAGCGTGTTTTGATTTTTATATATATATATTTGAACTTGGTCCATAGGTTTTGAGATCACGCGCGATAGGTAGGTGACGTATTTTTATTTTTTGGATTATTTATTTTGTATTATGTACATTTTAATAAAAGCACTCACCAACGAGTTTAGAATCAAGTCCCAACATGAAAATGGCAAGCAAATAAAGCGACCACCAGGGTTGCTGCATATTTCCCGTCACGCGAAATCCTCTGTGATGCTGTCACTCCATTAAGCCCGGGATAGCCTTGTGATGCTGCGAATAAAAATAAAATAAACGTTAACAAACTGTTTTCAGATATACGAGTAAATTATGCTCAGCAGAGCATGAGCAGAGTATTTCTTCCTACTTCCTATAATACTATCCTACAATATTGACAAAGTGAAAGTGTGTTTGCTGGTTTGGTCTTCTTGGACACTGCAATTGAGCGACGGACCGATGTTATTTTTTGCACAGTGATAGTTTATGGTCTTGAGAGTGACTTAGGCTTTTTATCCCGGAAAAATTATATGTATATTTATTTTTATTTAAATATTTCCGTCCACCCTTTGATTGCAGTGATGACCAAACACAAAAGTGATACAAGTACAGGTATAAGTTAATTTACAGCTACATAGCCTATGCTAATAATAATCTAATAATATATATATATATATACAATATATTAAGCTAATAATTATCTATGAATCAATACTGCTGCCAACGGTCAACGAATTTATAATCTAATCCGTATTAAGCTCCTTCCTGATAAAACAGTTGGCTGCTTTATCAACGCCGAGTCGAAGCTGCATAAATTTTGACAATAGGTATTTTCTAACATAGATAGCCACTAAAGACTTTTTTTATCTTGCCAATACATAAAATTGGAGTGGTATTTTTGTGATAATAAAATTAAGGTCAATAATTAAATGGGATATAATTTTTTATATGACACCCAAACATAGTCAACTGTGTTTAGAATATTCGTATGTCTGTCTGTCTGTTTGCGTTTTTTTGTTGCGATTAGGCTCCGAAACCACTGAACGGATTTTGATGAAATTTTCAGGGATTGTAGAGAGTACACTAACTTACCGCTTTCTTTTATTTCAACATCTCAAACGGTTTTTTAGTTATAGGCCTTATCGTCTGTGCCCTTTTCACTGTTAATTTGATGTGTATTTTGAGATTTCACGCGGGCGATTTTGCGAGCTCTCCCTAGTTCCATAATAAGACAAATACCATGAAATATTATCAAATCATATTACTAACGAACATTTACTGATATACCAGTTCTAATTTAAGGTGGTAACAGGTGTCTGTATACGGCAATGAACACTGAAGGCCACTGCATTGCCGCTGTATTTTCTTCACATAAAATATTGCAATAATCTATGTATAAATAGGCAAAGACAAAACAGTTTAGTACCTTTTTCTCCTTTGTTTGTTAACGGATTTATTTTTTCTTTTTTGGTTAGTAGATTTTGACGAGTTTTAGTGTTATGATTAAAAAAATATTACAGAAACATACCAATTCGCAATTTTTTCTTCAAATAAAAGTATATTTCTGGTCGAATTTCGACCTGTAGGCGAACACTAGTTATAAAAGATGCACATAGATAAATACAAAATGCAATTGAGGCTAACATAAAACAGTATGCGGCTGAAATTCAACAAAATTATCTATGTCCGTAACACGTTTTAGTACATTTCAGTGGGCAGAAAACAAACATGGATGACTGAACTGAATGTTTCAAAACAAACATGTTATAACATCAAAACACACGGCGCTCTTTGCAAATGCAGTAATTACTGTGTATTCGTACGACAAGAGTACATAAAGTCACACCCCTTGCGCAATCCTATCAATCGACAATGAAGGTTTTTATGTGATCTTGTGGCCAGTGCCGACCAAGGACACCTGCAGCCAACCTCGAATAGGACTGTTGGAAAAAATTGTGCAAATAAGACCAGTATAATCGTACTGACTAATATCACCAGTTCACTTCTATAGCATATTAAATGCGCAAGTGTGCTTGTTGGTTCATCATTATTTGACGCTGCAAAGGAGCAACGATTTGTGAGTTTTTGCATTCAGATGGTGGATAGGCCAGAGAATGACATAGACATGGGCGGAGCAGCGGTCAAAGATTACTTTACTAAAAGTTATTAAAGCGCACTGCAAAATTAGAGCGAAATGAGTGAAATGCGGAATTTTCCAATCACACTTTCACCTTTAAAATATTAGTACGGACTGTAATATAAATTTAGTGAGTTTTTAAATCAGTCCTCCCTTTGCTATTCAAATATGGTTCCTTTTAAAAAGTTTATCTATACTTGAGTGATGTTTTATGAAAACGTCGGTCCCCGTTTACGAGGAATTTACCTCATGGAGGTGCAAAGTGTCGATTGAATGTCGAAACGTACGCGGACGCGTTCGAGCGCCGGTAACTACTTTTCCGCAGAACCGCGATAATGCTTGAAAAATATTCAGGCCACACTCATTTAACCCTATCAATACTGTTTGCGGGCTGGTAACGGTCTTACGGACCGCAATGCTACCGTTGTATAGAAACGGATGAAGGTATCATAGATACGTTAAAGCGATATAGATTTACACAGATAGGTGCACATCCTTTACGTAATACCTTGTCTTTGACTGCCGGACCGTCTCAACCGTATCTACCTAGTGAATCTAGTACTTGTCTAAGTACCTATAGAAGATCTCAGACCAGCTAAGCTTTATCAATCAATCATAACTTTTTATATCATCGTGAGGTAATTACATACACTTGGGAACCGTCACAACAGAAAGAGAAACAGAATACGTTGATATATTACATGCAATTCGTCACTGACCTAGAAATCACTGACCACTTCCCTGTTAACACTTAATGATGACACGATAGACAATACCTGTCTTAGTCATCAGATTTATAAAAAAAACGAAGAACATTCCAGTTTTAATGACATAACCGTTTTGGTGCAGAAGGAGACTGCTGAGCGGGATCGAGAGAGGTCCGATCCTGCTCGGATACGAAGACGACGGGGCGGTATTAGTCATCGCCCCGGTCCGTGCCATCCATAGTCCCGGCGAAGGATACATGCGCTGGATGGCTGTCGAGGGCATTTAAGTGAGTTAAAATCAGCCCCGCCACATAAATGTCAGCCCCGGCCGGGAATCAAACCCGACACCATTCATTCGGCAGACCGTGTCAATCCCATTTGAGCCAAGGAGTCATTTTACAATCATGTAAATTGAGAATTTTAGGCTGTCGGTAGTCTACTAGGCTTGGAAATGTGGGATGGCAGATTCCAGACACATTTAAGAATACATTCTATACATTACATTACTCATTCAAGCGTACGAGGTTTCTCGTCATGTTTTCCTCCAAGATAAAACTTATCACACACGTTTTACCACCTGGAAAATTCATCGTACATTGTGCATTCCATGTATCCAACCGGCTCTCTGCGGTTCGCTGTGCTCTGTTTCAAAGTTTCGTTGCTTCAAGTTATTCCCGCACACAGTTCGCCAGAGTTATACCGTAAAACAACGGCGCTGTGTGCGTGCAGATGCATTGGCTTGCTTCCCGAAAATTTTCATTTGTTCTCTAAACAATTATGATTTTAGTTCTTGGCTAAAGGGGAGGACTGTCGCATTAACTGGAAGAATTGCAAAGTTTAGCAGCGTCTGAGAAACGCGATAAGCTCAGTTGGAAATTACATTCGCCACCATGCTGACCATGTGCAAGTTGGCACAACTTGGTTATTACAATTACAGCTGTTAAGTAGGTACCTACAATAAGAATAAAATTAAATATTGGTATATAAAATGGTTTTTTTTGTTAAATGTGACCAGCTTCGAATAAGACTAATCCAAGTTAATACTAACTGAACTAACTTAAAATAAGCAGTCCTAATTTCTACAGCCCTTTATCTATCTAACTACTCACTTAAATTCTTTACATTTTCAAATAAAAACATTTGTAATTGCCTTAATGATTTATTGGATTAATTTATTTTTATTTTGCTGCAGATACAAGCACTATTTATTTGGGTAGTCTGTCAAGCCCAGCTATCTGTCTGTCCGTCAGCGAAGCGGCTAGTGGCGGGCGTGGGTCCCTAATTGAAAAGAATCGCAGTCGCTAGTTGTTGGTTAAGGATAAGCGCCCACTAGGCGGAGTGCACATGGTACGCGTAGTATTAACAAATGTTGTTTATAATGATGAGAATACCTTGATTTTCACTTGAAAGTAAACGGACCAGATCACGGACCAATAACGGAAGACTCCATCCACCATTTTAGAGGTCCACTCCTAAACATAGACGCTACTCAGATCGGCCCTGTGCCCTCTAAATCCAGCGGTTTCCCGCTGTTTTCTTAAGATTGTCAATCCACTGTATAACCACGAGCTTGCGAATGAGGCTGATGGTAAAGCACCGCGTCTCTGATCCATAGGTCACCACTAGCAACACCTACTGCTCAAATACTTTCCACTTCAGGCACTCGGGTAATTTGGATGTCAAGATTGTCGTAATTTCTCAAACGCTGCCCAACCAAAACCAGCACGCAGGAGTATGAAGTTTAAAATGACAGTGATGCAACTATTTCATGTATGCAAATAGTGAGATGGCTACCTATACAGAGCACGCGGTCGGAAATAAAGTCAGAAAAGAAATACTTAATAATAAAAATTAAAAGAGACTAGGTACTTCACAATTTTATTCTATTGAGAAAAGTTCACGTTATAATGTTTTTTTTTTCGATTTCAGTTTCTATAATTAGCAAACATATATTATAATTACATCTAAACATAACATTCATAATTTGAAAACTTCAATTAATATAGGGAATTTTAAATTACACAAAAATTTTGACGTAGCCCGTTAAGAAACTCCGACAAGGAGGGTACACTGCAATAAATCCGGGTTTGATAATAATATTATCTATTCCGTTTTTTAAATCAATCTCAAAACATTTTTTTTAAATACTTATACAATATTTTGTTGCATTTGGGTTTGTTTCGTTGTGTGTGGTTACCTTCGAATGATCTCGGATTGCAGTGTACCTAAACACCCGTTTGCTTACTTTAATAATTTGTTCTGCAATCTAGGACAAATATTTCCGATATTGTTGCGGTATTTTTAAATTTAAACTTCAACGGCCTTAACGGTTATTAAATTTAAGTGATGAATTTTTGGTTAATAAAGAAATATTTTTACTTTACCTTTAGGCACAGCTTAAACGTTGGGTAAATAGCTGTCATATTAAACAACACAGGGAGGTTGTTTAGTACATTCTAACAAACAAAATGGCGGAGATGTACCATATAGGAGAGATAGATGTTATAGGATGACATGAAGTCAATTGTTTG
>DWLO01000119.1:0-26566 GCA_018245335.1 Dalla quadristriga
GGGGGGGGGGGGGGGGGGGGGGGGGGGGGGGGGGGTACAAGGTATTCGCTCCGGAGTGCGTTTAGAACTATTTTTTTTAATTTCCGCGCAGCGACCCGTGACGTTGATCCGCGTGTGTATTATACATATATTCACGCGTGTATGTATCTATGTTATCTAATTTTATTGCTTTAAATTGAGGATTTGCTAAAGGTATATGTCAATATGATAGTATTTAGTTTTAGTATATTTATCTTAAACTTTCAGTTATATGTATAAATCAAATTTACTTTTTAACGCCTACCGCATCTTTCTCACCATCGCAAGGGTTGACTGGTAGGGAATGCCATTAGGCATTAAGTCCGCCCACTGTACAAATGCAATAAAGCGTAAAATAAATAAATAAATATTATGGTAAATACGGTAGGGCCCAGGCGTGAGCCCTGCGGAACCCCAGACGTTGTTAAAAAGAGAAAGTTTTAAAACCTTGATTTGTTATTGTTACCCCTGTTTTTCCAAACAAACTTTCATCCCTTATTCAATCCCATTAGGGGATGAGTTTCTTAAACATTTTTTACAGCGTTTGTCCTTTTTGTTGAGTTCAAGCTATACTCGTATTTATAAGATCATAAAAGTATGCGTCAGTAGTATTTGCGTAAGTAAATAACAAGCATACAGACATAGGTACCTACATCCTCACAAACTTTCACATCAATAATACAAATAAGTATAATTTCACCCGATTTATCAAGTTTATTAACCTTTGTTGGTCAAGGGCTTAAACCGCTGAACCGATGTTGATTGTGTCAGAGAGTAGCTCTTAAAGTCTTAACTAACGGCCTGGATTGTATTGAAATAGCAAAACGAGATTTATAATATAACTAGCTGTTTCCCGCGACTTCGTTCGCGTGATAATATGATGTGTTCATGTGTTAGGCGACTACATTCCTCGGCAAGGTGGACTGCCAACCTGAAGAGAACAGCGGGAAACCACTAGATTCAGAGGGCACAGGACCGGTCGGAGTGGCGTCGACTAGGGGAAGCCTATGTCCAGCTGTGGACCTCTAAAGACTGATGGATGGATGGATTCCCTCGGTATCTGTTTATTTATTAAGGAACAAAAGTAGGTATCCTATGACCATCTTGTGTGAAGCAAACTACACCTACCAAACTATTTTATTTTATGTGATGAGAATAGCAGACGACCATGCGTGTCTAACAAAAAAATAAACAAATTTTGGTCTTTATAATATTATTACCTACCTACTTTAACATAAGATAAGATTTATTTATTTAAGGAAAACTTACAGCTATAACTTTGCCAACAAATAACTAACAACTATTACAATAAACCTAGATACCTAAATACAAGTACCTACCTTCACACAATATTAAATTAGTTAATGCCTTTTGAGTGCCACTGATTAAAAATAGCTTCCTGAAAGTCAAATAGGTCAAGTGGTGGTGGTTGCGGCTGACTGATCATGTTATCTCTTGATGTTTCAACATTCGATTTTGTAATGTCTAGGCCTCTGTCAAGGGACGTTCATATGATACAGATTAGTCAATATATTATGAATGTAATATTATAGTGTCGTGCATGTGTTGCCAGGTCGAGTGCATCACGGGATGGTGGGTCACCAAAATCAGCATCCAATCGGTACAATAAACAAAAGTGGCCAAATGGGAGACGGACTCGCAGGACTGGAGCAAGATACATGTCATAAAAGTCCTTTAAAGGATTTTCAACCGCTTTTTGCATAGTATGGAAAATTAAATCTAAAGCAAAATTAACGCGAGCGATAATTTCCTATTACAACAAAATCGGGATACTTGGTTTCCCGATCGAGGGTGAATCGGGACGTGTCCTCGGACCCCTGACAATCGGGATGTCCCACGCAAATGGGAACACATGGCATCACTATGCGTGAAGCACACCCACCCGCTTTCCATACAATCTTTAATCCCGAATTAACTGGGAAAGATTTAGGAAGAAGATCCAGGGTTGATGAGAAGGTAACAAACTTCCATTCATACCTTCCTAAGAAACGTTCGCACGTATCATACTAGAAGGAAGGATTAAGTTCTTAAATTGACAAAGTTTAAATCGCGATAATTTAATTAAAACCCTGCGCATGAACCAAGCTTTAATAAAAATTAAGTACTGTTGGTATCGTAGAGCGTGATTACGATTATTAGGTTGACTTGTTCATAAAAGGCCACGAAGTGTGAAAAGAGCCCTACACTCGGACAGCTTTAGAGGCCAAAGCTATTACGAACGTACGTAGCAGTTAAACGGGTTACAAAAGGAAGCTTGTCCAATCAATTGGAAGACGTTCGAAGCGGTGCGCGCGGATAAACTTTGCTCCAGAAGGAAGAGACGAGACGTGTTAAAAATAGAAATTGCCCTTTATGAGCATGAGTAGACTGCGCATAATTTTTGATGAGTCATACCTGTCGTTGTTGCTAAGAAATGGACCTCCGTATGTTTTATATCCGCAAGCGTTTGTAACTGTTATTAATGCGTAGATAAGCCTATGTTCAAGTATCGTGAGCAATGAGCATATTAATGTCCAAGAAATTAATAGTCCGTAAGTCGGCAGTAATATTATTTGCTGCATCAAACGGCTTAACCCTACAGGCCTTGAACGGTAAACACGAGCTCAGTTTGAAGATACACACATAGCAGCCATGCTATGTATGTATCTTCAAACACAGCGCTGACAAGTCCCGGCTAATTTTTAGTTAGAGTACTGCTAGGTGCTCATTCCACTATTAGTGCTTAGGGAAAATATCAAAGCGACAACCGGAAAGTGAACTGGCCGTGTGAAGTGAGTGCTCCTCCCGTTCGGTGACGCTGTAAATGCCAGTAGGGCCAACAGCAATTGGCCATCCGAAAAAACCAACAGGTTGCCAACAGCTACTCCTCTGTGGTAGAACCGTACAGTTCTAATCATCTGACGATTAGCACATGTGGAGTAGAGGCAGTGTTATGCAACCTGAACAGCAGCTGGCTGATTGATCTCACGGTGACGGGGCCGCGGTCAGCGTACGGAAGTTCCATAACGTCTTTATGCCCGCTCCATTGAGAGCGATAACGCCAAATTGAATGATCCGGTGTCAGATGATCGTAAGTTAAATCCTTCGTGCGTCAAACGAAATTGTTGACGATAGGATACCTTAATGTTAGTGAATCTCAAACTGCATTGTTTGAGTTATTTTCTTATTATTACTTACGAACTTGTGGTAAAACCACGGATCTCGGCCCGTGATCATGAATGAGCAAAGTATAAATATTTAGGTCCGAGTAAGCTCCTCTAGGATAACCTATTGGCGAAATAGCATTGGACGCGACGCGACCATGCAAGATGTCGTCGTTGGAGAAGTTCGTGGAGCGCATGGCCCGCACTGGTCCCCACGTCCATCTCAGAGTCATAACCCCGCTTCACGAGCGTCCACCTGAGGGGCGGCCGCTCCCTCGGGAGCTCCTTAGGCCTCAGTCCCCCGACCACCGAATGGACGGCGATTAGCGACAGAAATTTCTCGCGACTCACGAATTACTGATCCAAAAAGCTCGCCCTACGGCGAAGCTATAACACCGGGGTGTATTAACATCCCGAGAACTGCCCGGGCAGAGGAGGTCACTCAGAGGCCCGTAACCCCCTAACGCTTGCGCTGTAAAAGCCGTGAAGAAGGATGAAAAGACATGACATGATCATGCACCTAAATTTCCACTTTTAACATTTGACTTAATAAAAATAATATGAAAACATACGTGTTTTTCGTCATTCCTACATATGCGCATTCGCATTCCAAATATTCGCATTTGCGAGTGTCTAAAATATGACATTCATAACATCCCTGCACCAGATAGGCCAGATCCATACCTGTGATATACCTTCTTAATTTATTTGGAGCACGGATACTTGGATAGGTATACGCTGCTGACAATGTTGTGCTTCTTCAGTCTTCACCAGATGGACTAGATTGAAATAGGTAGGTACATAAATACTGATAAATTTTTAACTGACTATCTACTTTCTGAGCATAATCCTTTCCTTATCATTAAAGCACCGTGTCCAAATCTGCCTCAGTTGCTGTTGCCGTCAACTAGCAGTGAGATTAGAAAAGCTTTCCACGCATTTAACGGCATAATCAGAACCAACCATGAGCTTTAAGTTCCAACATTTTCACCGTACTGCAGGCATAAAGCCTGTTCCTCTTTGATTTGTTTGGCTAATCGTGAATGCTTGGCTTATCTCGACAGAAGGCAGAACGTTTCGCTACATAATAGAAAAGCGGCAAAAACTAAACAATTCTGTTGTCGACTGCCAACGGACTCGGATAAATGGAGTCGAAGAGCCCGAGGCCATCTTGTTAAATAATTAGTTTAATTTTCTATTATGTCTTGAGTTACTGTTACCTGAATCCATCTAACCATAATTCTTTAGCGTCCACAACTGGACATGGACCTCCCGTAAAAGACGCCATTCCGATCGGGCCTGTGCCCTCTGAATCCTGCGGTTGCTCTTCGTTATCAAATCCTACCAGTAATTCATACCAAATTCAGAATCAGACGAAAACTCATTGAGACAAACACTTTAGCTGGATACAACATTTGTGTGAATGTTGGCGGAATAATGTGAGTACCGCCACTGCTTATAAGTAGATATTTCCCCGGGGCTCATAAATTGTACCAACCCGTACCGACCCGTCCCTTTGGGCCATTTGTTTCAGCCCACTCTTTTTCCTAAATTCGTGCGTTTATTTACAAGGATACGCATAGGTCCCAGGAGGAAAGTCAACTATTTTCTTCATTAAAATCATTATTAGTTAGGTATCTGACTTACTTTGCCTACCACCTACCTACTAACAGAACTAACTGACCAATACTAAGTTAGGGGTTTATATAAATAGCAAAAAGAGCGTACCTAGTAAAAAAAATTCTATTATGAAAAAGTCACTTGAAAAGTGTCCCCCTGAAATAAGAGGTGGTTGGTGAAATAGGGCATAACATCCCATCCTCAAATACTAAGTCAATTTCGAGGTTGGTCGCAACGCAAGTGTCCATGAGCTGTAGCGGCCTCTTGGGACCGCTGCATACCAGTTTGCTACGTTCATCCCGTAAAAAAATCTTAGGGCGACAGAACGGAAACCATACGCATTTTCCTGTTGGTCGGATATGTTGAGGTGAAAATTGATTATATAACAAGATTTTCTTTTATTACCTACTTGCCGGTAAGAGGGTTAGCAAAAGAGGTGTAAATACCTGGAAGTTGAGCATTTTCAAGAAACACAAATTCCTTAAAGCTGCCTTTGCGCATTGCGTCTTGAAGACTTACCTACTATGTAAGAGCAATACAATATAATAACTAGATTAAGTTAGTATTTACAAAGTTAAGGCATTTATTTTAAGCCATATCTTATTTTTTTTGATGATGGGATTGATGGGAAAAGAAAATATTTAAGATGGGCAAAGCTGCAGCTCGTACATTAGGTACCTATTTATCATTTAATTAATTTGATAGGTACATAATATTTTTCTGTCGTGAGCAATATACGTAGGAATTGTGCGAGAAGGTAAGAAGATACGTCGCACTTTTAATTTATCTACGTAAATATACTAAGCTAACTTCTGGTAAGGTAACTACTGGTACTTAAAAGCTTGCATAGTTACTTAATTATGTTTCACAATAATATGCTTTGATTAATATTATTACGCTCGAACTGAAACAAATTAAAAAAAAAATTATATTTAGGTACGAAGGGAAGGTAAGTTAGTTTTTTAAGTAATCATTTATTTATTTATTTATATGCATTGCATTATAATTAATACCTAAACTAAATTTTATATTCTTATTTATCTAATCTGTTTGAAAGAGATGCTAAAGTGGAAAGAAAAACTTTGATAGCAAACGACAATTTCT
Organism: Dalla quadristriga; assembly: GCA_018245335.1. NCBI lineage: Eukaryota > Metazoa > Arthropoda > Insecta > Lepidoptera > Hesperiidae > Dalla > Dalla quadristriga. Next base: position 5,907 of record DWLO01000119.1, read on the forward strand.
AGACCTATTGACCTGAAATATTTGCTTATCCAGGTACCTAGAATAATAATGCTCTTTGTCTTAGCCTACCTATTAAAAAAAGCAACACAACCTTTGGCACGAAGAATCTCCATAAGTGCCTGGGCATGGTTGCATATATGAGTTATTTCCTTTCCTATAATCGGCTTACTTGTATTGTATTGTATGAAATAGCTAAATTACTTATTCAACACAGACAATAATTATTTAATTTTATATTTCATGCTCATACATGAAATATAAAATTAAATTAGTCATGATAGGATAATTCGATAGTAAATCGATGATCACGAACTTAATTCGGTCAAGATTTTTTGCTTGGATGTTGGTAATATATTTTTGATACAACGTTTATTTTATAACGTGTAGACGATTTCATAAAAATATAGGTATATGGCCGAAGTAAAATTCAGTCGAGGCTTATTCCGTTTTAAATTGAAAGCCGTTTACGAGTTGTTGAGGGGTAGATTTGACGTCATTGCGGGGAGATTAAACACCCCAGGCCTTGTTGTTTTAACTAGCGCAGAACGCTCTTGTTGCTAATGAATTTCCATTACCGGAGCTGAACTGAAACGTAAAGCTTATCATGGCTCTCCGTTATAAATTGCTCGTAATTATCCCTTTCCGAGAAAATGTAATATGCGTACAGTGGCTTCCGTGGTTAGTTGTGATTCATAAAAGAAATAACGTGGCGAAAAACGAACTCTAGCTGATACAATTATTTAACAAACGGGGGGGGCGTTTGACATTTTAAATATATCAAAAACATTAAAATTAAAATAAATAAACATCAAACAATATACAATAGTCAAATAAACACACTATCATAATAACATAACAATTGTGTTAAAAAAAAGCACAAGCTGCAATGCAATCAAAGCAGCGGCGCCCGCCATTTCGCGTTACTCCTTCTTACTATAAGTACTATTAGGCAATCAAGCAAGTAAGTATAGCGTTTTATATATTTTTTTCTTTATTTACAGCTTTATTTAATTTATATTTATTTACAAGTTAGGATTTTTATAAGTATGCACGTAAGCACTAATACCATGGAGTACTATCAACTCATAAAATATTTTAGTAACATATTAATGATATTTTGTAAGTACTTAATACGCCGCTAATAAATTTATGCAGGTATTTAACTAGAGTCGTGTTCTATGCTCCGGCTCTAGGCCTGTTAAAACCACGTTCTCTTTGCATACCATAGGTACCAAGCACCTGCACATTAGAGCGGTAGGTTGGTCTTACATATTGAGTCGTCTGTGAACGAACATAACACATGTCACCTAAACAACAGATAAAAAAGGTAAACAGGTAAAACAAGAGAGAAACGTCATTATCAAACTATTTGATGATGTTGAAAAAACCATGTTAAAGATAACTTACATTGCTGGTTCACAAAACTTACTCGTAAATTTAGAGAAAGTAGAAAACTCTCCTTGGCGCGTTGGAAGTGACCCTGACTGAGGCGCTGTGGGTGCTGGGTTCGATCCCCAGTAGGGGCCGACATTGATTTGGCAGATAAATGTTCCTTTCCTACTTCGGTCTTTGTCGTCTATTTGTGTTGTTTTCTGTGTCTGTCCGGCACCCGCAATGCTCCCTGCATTGCTGGTACAGGGGTTTGAATGGTCAAAGTGTTCATTTGTTTTAATATTAGGGACGAAAATGTATTGATTTATAAATTACCTGCTTTTGCTAAGTATCAATTAGCACCTCAAGTTTTGATCTACAAATAACTAGAGTTCAAGGCACTATGTTCTTGTACTAGATCCTTAGGCCTGACCTTAACACAGTATTGTACGATTGTATCTGTGGCTGTGTATCTAATATTTTGTAAAGCAGTTTCCGTCGTTTCCAAGGTAAGAAACAACAATTTATTATATGAATTGCTATAGTTTTCTGTATAGTTTTCTCTAGTTTGTGCCTGTTCGAATATGCTGAATAAACCCGATTTTTTAAATCTCTAATCCTTATCTTCTTTAGATCTCCATGAGAGTAACAAAATACTTCAAGTCTCGATCGATACAGTCATATTATCATCATATTTTCTTACGCAACAAGCAGATGCATACCGACAAAGTTCTCATCAGTGCATCCAATGCATTAAGTGGCATAATATCCACTAGAGAAGAAAAGTAGAAAAGATCACAAAGAAAGTACGTTTGGCAATTGTTAATGTATCTATCCAACAATTTTTTCTTAGTGCATTGAAAAAGAAAGTTTCCATTTACCTATGTATTTTCGTAGTATGTGTAGATTTTCCATACAAACTGTGATCCCATTTCCTAATCCGTTGGTATTTTAAAAAAATGACTCCAGGGTTTCTTATAACAGAGTTCTACTATCGTCACCCAAATTTCAAATATTAATATATTTTAAAGAACCATACAGGCAAAGGAAAGTTGTAGTGAAGTTTCCAATGTTTTTTTTCTACCCCTACACCTAAGTGTAGTTTACTTTCAATGCCCAGCACTGGGTTATTATTATAAGAATAATAAAAACATTATGCGTCCATGTGTACACGCACAATGTAAGCACAGGTACCTAATATATACCACGTAAGCTCATTCGGGGGATGACCCCACTATACCACCCTCCACGATCTATACTATACGTAGACATCTATCGCTACCCTGCGGCGCGCGGCGCGTGCTCTGTAATTTCATAATATCACCCACGCAGCCTCTACATCCATACTCTCATTCGTATGTTAAATATTTTTTTATGATATCACGTTATTACTTTATTACAAGCTTCGGATATAAAATATTTACCCGATTTAACTCTTTTGATTCCCGGATAATAAAGTCCGTAGATAGGTAAAAAATAACACTTACTCAAAATACCTACCTCTCAGCGCAGAATCTAGCAGTCAAATGTTTATGGTTACACGCAGGTTACATTGTTGAGAAGACTCATAGATATAGAAATAAAATAAACCATAAATTATGAAAAGTAGTCTCGCATTGCAAGGACCCCATATGTACCCCTAGGTATACATATACCTATAGCGTGGCATGTGTGGAATCCTGGCATTCTCATATTACATGGGTCGTCGTAAACCTTTTTCGAGTACGAGGGACAATCTTGCTTGTGTCCGCGTCCCGAATTCCTATTATACCGAGACCCATTTAATTCCCAATATTCTCATATAACCATTTTATTATTACTCATGCATTTTCCGTCAGGTCAAACGGTCCGTTAGCTATTCATCACCATCATGATACCATCACAAGGCTGCACAGGCTACAAATTCATTCTTACATTATTTCCTATTGCTGTGGATAATAATGGAAAAACACAACCAGAAAATTTAAAAAAATGCAATGTCGCCCCTTTATGATACTTTAAATAGTAAAGTCACGCCTTCAGATATAAAAAAGAGTTGAGTATTTTTAATTAATGATCGGGCTTTACCTAGAAAATACAAAATTCGATTCTTTGTAACCCTACAATGGGAAATAAGCAATCGCAAAGTATAATGTGAGAAGTTCAAAAGCTCTACAAATGTTCCCGTATTAATATTTATTACCATCAACGTAATAAAGCTCACTCGCGGAAACAAAGTTAAATTATACGTTGTTTGTAAAAAGCTGCGCAAACCCATTACGAAGTTGGGAGAAGCAAGGTGAATTGGTGTAATTTAATTTAAATAAGGTTTCGGTAACACGTCGTAACAAATGAAACATGAACTAGGTATGGAGATAATAAAGATGGAGATCCATGTCTGCAGTAGAGGGCTGTAGTAATGACTTGGTCGTCTAGGGCTTGACCAGTATTTTTCTATCTTCTCCAAGTACTAACAATGAGATGAGGGTAAAGTCGAATGATTATTATCTGTAAAGACGATTGCTTAGGTCAATATCCATTAACGTTAATCTAATTCGGTCATTGCCTACTCAGAGGGATGTCGATGTGAATGAGATTGCTGCTCCCAGAGGGCGCTAGTTATCTACCCGGGCGCTGTGCCAGAGATGTAGGCTTTATCGAGGTGCCCTTCGATATTGTCAAGGACAGTACAAGGTCGTACGTCGTTGTAATGACTTTAGGCTATTATGTGCTGCTTTTTTTAATTTCTAGGGTTTCGAACCCGGAGTAACCCGGGTAACAGAGGGACCATGTTGCTCTCGGTCTGATATCAACTGTCTGTCAGAGCTACGTAATAACTATTAATAATCCGTAGCCCGATGAACCTATCTAGGGTTCTAGGCTGTTACGTGCTGTTTTTTTTATTCTAATAGTAATAAGCAGTACCTTTGTACCTACTAAGTTACACATAAGTTTTCATTTCAGTGATATTGTGTACAACATTATCAAATCAAAATAAAAAATGATCATTTACTCATTGGTCGTCGTTTTCCTAAGTCTCTATGTAACAAACGCATAACGTGTATTTCTTTCGTGGCGCCAGTTGCACAATCTTTTCCGGAGAACCGGAAGCCGTAGCCATTCCTTTAGGTAGCCTCCAAAATCAACATTGCAATAATCGCAAATGGATTATTATATTGATTAATTTGGTAATAATTAGTAATTGGTAATTTATTTGGTCCCCCCTGGATATCTAACGGTTTTACATGAAAAAGAAGCTGTGGGAACAGTTAGTGTTATTATATTTCATCCAATGCCTACAAAGTTTTCAAAAAGTACATACCCTTTGCAGTTATGGTGCATTTTGATGACTTAAATAAAAATTAAGGTACCTACGTATGCGTGTTTTAAGCAATGAAATACTTACTAATTCAATCCAATACTAGAACTTCAACGGCTACCTACCCGCATTTGGCTAGACTGTTAGCTTTAATCCGTCTCTTAGTCCTTCTCATTCTCTACCTCAGTAGGGCACCGGTGACAATTCTTCTGCTATCTAAATAGTCCGTAAATACCTACTTACTATTATGATCAAGTAAACAATTGATAAGCATATCCATAAACGCGTACCCAATGTTAGTTTGCTGTGATCTAAATAAGAATTATCTGTTTCAGTGCCAATCCATCAGTTGAGGCCACGCAGCGAGCAATTGTGGGGCAACGAGATCAGCGGGTGCGGCTCGCAGGCGGATTGGCTTCGTTTCATTCATCCGGGGCACGCAGCGGCGCCCGCACGGCAGCGTGATTTGCGCCGACGCACCGTGTCATGCGTGTGACACAGCTGCGTCCGCAGTCCGAGCGCTGCGCATCGCTCGAGGAGCGATAACCGACCTCCTCAATGTGCCAAGTTTCGATTTCATCGCCGCTCTCACTGGTCGGTGTAGTCGGCAGTCGCACGTGCACTCTCGCACGCCGCACTCCGCGAGACTCCGGGAACTAGTGATGCAACCGAGACGGTCCAACTGACCGATGCGGCTGCGAACGATCGCAAACAACACGCGTACTGGACGATCCTAATTTAAACTTGAAGTTTCGATTGACAGACGTCGGCGTTTTGGTGTATTCGTGTAAACCAGCGGTGTAAACAAAACGTGATAGTGAAAGTTGATTGAAAAGTTTTGTGTAAACAAAGCACTTGATAAGCATTAAAATGACGTCCCGCTCGAAAGAAAAAATGGCAGCCGCCTTCCGGAAGCTGTTCAGGTCTCCCGAGAAGCTAGACAACGACGGCGCCGGGCCCAGCGGCTCTCCGGCGAGACGGGGACTGCTGCGACGTCACAGGTATGCAGCCTGTTTTGAAGCGATTGCCGGCTCTATGACTAGGGGTTCTTTAAAAAAGGCGCTAAAGGAGCTGTCCTTCAGGGCTAGCGACGCATTGGCGACTCATCTGGTGTTGACTGTGTCCATAGGCGACGGTGACCAATTACCATCAGGTCTGCTTGCTCGTAAGGCTTCAATATATAATAAAAAAAGCAATGTTCACTCTCATCCCGCGGCTACATCACGGTCTTCTGCTGAACACGGGCTTTCCTGCAAAAAAGAAAGCCTGTAGCGTATTTCACTACGTTTATCCAGTGCAAATTAGAGCAATGGTTAGTGGTCGAAAGTCAGAAGTTCCTTGGCTGCCCCACCCGAGCTCTCCGACAAGGCTTGACGACTTATCAATGACGACTTATATTCGTGTGCTTCAAAGCACCGAAACGTTACTGCTACGAGCTTTTCGTTAAAATATTAAGCGACCAAACTCTCACTATGGTTCCATAGGCGCTATGTAAAATAAAAGTATTTTTCCGCAAGAGCCGCTTACATAGCCTTAGTGTTACCTAAACCCAAGTCGTTGACTACATAAGAATTCAAAGCTGTCATATAAGTACATTTTCTTAGAAACTACGTAATAATTGTTGACATACATAACAGAGTAACACTCACGTAACGAGAGTTTGATCTCTTCTTCATTCATTGTTGATGGCCTTTTTTTTTATGTTTGTAGTTTTTTTTTAAAGTATTTACTGACATAGACAATAGTTTTTGTTACATTGTCAACTAACTAACAAAACTCACCAGACACGTCAGAAAGGTACTTATTTTAATAACTGTGGTATTGTTATGTTATTCGTGCGGCGTGGCCTATGAGTGATAAAGATAACCGTTCATAGAGGTCCTTTATTTATACATATTACTTTGTATATAAGAATGATACCCTTATGTATTACACCTAAGAGTTATCCCAGAAAGTAACTCCATCGTTTAGTGAAAACCGCATCTAAATACGATCATTGGTTCTCGAGAACAAACTCGTGAACAAACTAACATACATATTGAATTATAAATACATATTGATTCTGATTTTTTCAGATTGAAGTCTGTTGAAATCTGTTAAAGTACTAGCCTAGGGCAGGGTAAAGTTTCCTGTTTGGCCTAGGGAGCAATTATGAATATTTCTGTAGGTATTCAGTATACAGGTAAAGGACATTGGGCAACTGAAAAATGCAAAGAAAAATGCATAAATGCATTGCTGTGGGATAGATAAATTTATGCGGGCGGAGCCGCGGACAAAGCCTCATATTCAGTAAGCGTTATAGGCACATATAGTTTGGAAGACATGGGTTTATTAACTCCTAGCTATTGCCCGCGATTAATTATTTATTCGGGATCAAAAAGTATCCTATGACCACCTTGCTGACTCAAACTACCTTTCTACCAAATTCTATAAAGATCGGTTGTATCGGCTAAGCCCGTGAAGGCGTATCAAACAAACAAACAAATTTTCGCATTTAAAATATTAATAACGTAATAAGTAAGATTGTGATGACGATGACGTAGCTCGTTTACTAGTATGTACATATCCTTTTCAAATATGGACATATTGCATCATTAACTACTTTACATTTACTCTTCGATGTCTGAACGGCTCGCGGCGGTGGGAAAGCGCACGTAAACGGCATTCCAATCCAAGACTACGGTGACGTATTTACGGACAAGGTAAAGCAAGGTAGCTAGGTAGAACACTGTAAAACTATTTCTCGCTCTACCTTTTTCATACCTCTTTGTCATATGTAACTTTACAATTATCCTAATATTCTAGACATGATTATGTATACTTGGGCAGTTCCATTAATAGCAAGGTAAGTATTATTTTACACCTTAATTCAAGGAATGATTAAATAAGTTTTATGCTGTAAGTTCAACATAACATTTTACTAGGGTACTACCCTCAAACGAGTACTTTAAACGTAAGAGTAGGATACTTTTATTATTATTTCTTAATTTAGAATTATGCGAGAAATCACACCAGAAATAGTAAATTACTTCAGAAGGAAGTACTCATTAATGGAGCTTTATCCCAACGACGAACATTTATTATATTTGACTTGACGTAAAACTATATAGGATCACCAATCCGCGGTAGACTGCTAATGGGTTTTAGTCAAACCCCCTTGAGCTTTTATCTATTATGGAGATAGATAATTGTTATCGTTGAAGGTTATCAACTTTATAAATTTCCTTTTATGTATATATACACATGACGGAAATCCTGAAAACAATGAATGAAGAGGCCATTGAAATGATTTTATATTGAACAAATGGATCCAGGAAGTGACGAAGTGTGCTGATGCCACCGTTTTCAAGTCAAAAACAAAGACATTGTTTACGGACACTTGAGGCCGCTCGCTATTCGCATCGCGATTCACGGCGACGACGATCGTCGACTCGTCAGTGTCGTCATGCCACTTATGAGATGACGAGGACCGACTTCAATGCGTGTCCAATAGACTTACTTGCGCTAGGTTCCATAGATAATAATACATTAAATCTGTGTTAACGGATACCCATAATGCAATGTGATCATTTGTATTTGTATCATATTAGTATCACTGATTCTGGGTGTAACTGGGTGGCAAATGTTCACATTTTGCATCCATTGGACATTATCACCAACTGTATTTATCTATAGTTCAGTAATTAAGGAAAGTATACAATATACAGTAAGTATAAGTATACATAGTCGTAGCAGAGCAAACCGTGGTAAATGGGACACCTCCCACGCTTTAGGTTCGAGTTCAACTCCCAACACAACACACCTCCTGTTCTGTTCAAAATTCAAAGACTTAGCAAATTAGAAGTTAATTCTCACGGTTTTATTGCCTTACGACGGCGTCTAGATTTTCCTTGATACGCTTTATAATGTAGCAAGGAATTTTACTTGCAGTGCGTACCTATAAGAAGGTACATAGGTAATAGCCATGTAGGTGTTACTAAATTGCGATAAAAATAACGTACGATCATTTTTGCAGTATTAACTTAACCACAGTGGCTAATCAATCACACATCATAGTTAGCTATTGTAACATTTTCCTTATCGTGTCAAATTTAAAAAATTGCTTTAATTATACGGGATCAATTTTTCCCTTATTTAGTGTGAACCAAAAATCCCACTAGCAAAGGTCGAAGGTGTTCACGCACCGTAGAACTATTGAGGGTAGGTTCATGAAATGTACCACGAGTTTATGCAGAGGTTAACCTAATTGCCACACTAAGCTTTTACCACAACGCGGACTGCTCGTATGAGACTCACTCGAAAGTTAGGCACACAACGTAAGCTCTGAGTCATTCAACTGATGCATACGGATTCACTAACTTTATATTTATTCATGTAATTTACTAAAATTACCTGGATATCCATATCGATAAAATAAATTAAATTGGAACGATAGGCTCGGACGGCGGAGGAAATGTTCGTGGTAACTTATGGACTCATATATGCATAAGGGCGCACCCATGCATGGGGGGGGAGGGAAGCTGCACACACTGGAGCCGAGATCCGACCTGTATCCCGAACACTTGGTTCATACTACGAAAGGGAAAAAGAATTGCATCGTAGAGCAATTCTTAGTTAGGTACTGTATATCAGTCGTTTTCCATCTGTAAAGTTATTTTATTTAAGTATAGTCAACATAGTTTTTATTGACCTTTCCGAACCTATTATGCTGTCTAAAATTATGAATTTTTTATTTCAACTGCTGCCATTGACCGAGTTGGCACGGTTTGCATTGATATGAATTGGCATTAATGATTGAATCAACCAGAAATGCCTAGCTAGCCTTGTATGGCTGTCAGATTACAATGCCGTCGGTGTATATCGCAATATCCAATGTAGGGACATAGTAACAAATTGGTTGTATTTGCTTACTGACGCGAGAATTTTTTTAATGATTTACTCACTAATACTTTGGTCATCATTTCAATAAAGTCATAGATTCAGGTTGAGAATTTTCGTATCAGGGCATAAAGGCAAAGGCAGGCAGACTCATTTTCATTTGTGCATGCAAAAAATATATTCCGAGTAAGTACCGTATTTTTAATGCATCCTTACTCTATTATTCATAACGTAAATGATACCTATCTATAGAAATGCAATGAATAATTATATCTGGTGGCCTCAATAAAAGCATAATGCAATACAACATGACTGATACCACGTTATCAGCGTTGGCTGCGCGAGAAGCGGACTAATGGGGTGCCATTCGCTAAAACACACTTAACGTTAAGCTCATCACCGAGATAGATCTACATAATTATGTGACCCGGTGCCTGACAGCTGACGGTGTCGCTGTCGTTCACCAATTTAAAAGAAAATGTTAGTAAAAGTGAATGAGTTAGAATTTTAGCTTCCACGAGCTTAACCACGAGAATTTTGTGTTTGACAGTTCTTGTCTGAAATGACAAGTAATGTCAGATTGAGGGCGAGACTGATGTTAGCGAATTGCATAGTTGACTCGGACGTTGAAGATCCCCTCGATCAAGTACTTAGCCAAATATGCGCTGTGATTTGAGATGTGAATGTTATAATGAATCTAACTGTCAGTCTTAAAAATATTTCAATTCCCCTAACCCGAAGTTTAATTAAGCAACTAGGGTAGGTATTGTGGTTTTGTTAGCATGATCGAAGTCTTCATGTTGGTTTCTTCTGTTTCTAGACGCTTTTAGAATACTTTCCACCTTACATTTCGGGGGCAGTAGACCCATGTCCATCAGCGGTTATATCTAAGGATATAACCACCTTACTCCCACCCTTAGATATATCGATTAGTGAGTAGCCATAGTAGTAATGGTAGAGATTCTCTATTGAAATGTTCTCGTTCCGAAGTACTTGATTTAGATTTTTAGATGATTCCTTTAATTGGCAGATTGTCAATAAGAAAACTATACCGGGATCGATTAATCTATAGGTAATTAAAGTAAATATGGTTGGTGTTTTCAGGAACTTTTGAAATACGACTAAAAAAGTTGTCTGGTAGGTAGATACGTACGTGCGTACATAGTGTAGGTGCTATCATAAACAGGTAAGTAATGCAATGAGCATTTAGCTACTAGGTATGTTTTTAATACAAAATTATAATTGTTTTATCAATCATGATGTAGTTTGTAGGCATTAACTCCCACGGGGGGTCAACAACCGGCCCTCGAAGCGTTCCAACTTCCACTAGCTTTGCGCGTTCAGTAAATATAATGCACTAAATAATGCATGAGGCGGTATGTTATAAGTCTTAATATATTGAAACTGACCCAAATAAAAAAAGTCTGATTAAGTCGAGCTTTACTGTACCTACTGATGGATGAATGAGTTACATCGCATACGGACGTCTTAACCCAAATAAGTGGCAACCGAATGCCCCAATTCGAAAATAAGTCGTAGGAAATACATTCGAAGTTCATACACACTAGAATTATTTTTAACAAATTGAAACATAATCGCCTGTTGTAAAACGTGGGTAGTGTATCTACTCACTCGTAGTCTGCATAAACATCGCGAACACTTGCGTAGTGGATTGATCCGCTACTAGAATATTGATTACCTCTTAGCGTGTGAGATGGAATCGAGGACACCGTGATTCTATACCCACACGAGTCTTTGTTCGGATAAATAAAGCAAAACAAAGTATTGCGAACTGTTCTGTTAATTAGGTACATAATTAATGTGCGTGATTAAGGCCGGTAGAATCGATCTTAAATATTTAAACCGTAAACCGAGTTATAGAGATTGAGATCTTCCTCAATGATGAGAATAATAAATCATTGTAGATATTTGTTAGTGTCTACCTATCTTATACTATAAGTAGGTACAAGTATGATTTGTTTATATATACCTACGTTGCATTAAAGTAGGTACCAACAATAGGTAGGTATTATAGAGCTTATAAGATACAATTACCGTGGTATGTTTGACAATTTTCACAACATTAGTCCTCTCCTGCTTTTACCTAAGGTCCTCTCATATTTGTTTAAAACTGGCACGGGAACTAATTGACGATACTTATTATGTAAATTAGTGTTCTCAATTTCTCACCAGCTTGTTGTATTACATATTCGCAGACAAAAGTTGTGACTATCAACGTGTGCAAGGTGAAAAGAACCATGGACAACGCCTTTGCTAAGTAGGTAGAGTTTGAAAAGAAAAAAATTGGTTGAAGTACTTTTGTGAAAAATTAAGGACATTGCAATTGAAAAAAAGATGACTTTGTTCCTTGCACCCGACAAATATTTCATTTTTCATTTGGTTAAGAGCGTTGACAGATTAGGCCTGTCAACCTTGCAACATTAACGTCTAACGGCTGATGATTTCCACGGCTGCCCACCTGTACATACATACCTAATATCCGTATCTCATAACATCTAAACAATCTACAATCAATTTTGTTGTTGTAAGCGCTTCATTAAGTATTTTGTTCGCCAAATGATATCGATGTGGTCGGTCGTATAAGAGGAATGTTTGACGGATATCGATATCGGATCGACTAATAAAAATGTACCTATATATCTCTACCTTCCTACAAATGCCTAGTGCAATTTCAAACTTAGGAATATTGAATTTGAAATTGGTTACAATAGCTTATCCTACAAGGCTTTGAATAATCAAAGCTCTAAGGTTACAATCCATTAGCGGCACGGCACAGTCGCTCCGGACCTCCGGGAGCTGCTTCATCAATGCGTATTGTGTGCGTATCCTCATCTATTCGTATAATAGATCCCATAGTTTCCCATTTTGGCGATTCCAGAGACGGTGTGAGTCCCGCGGAGGCTCCGGCCAGTCTGCCAGCCAGCCCTGCGGCGGCGGGTCTGTCGAAGAAAAAAGTGGGCGGGGCAAGCGAGGTGCGAGAACGCGCCGCTGCAGTGCGCACGCGCAGACTCATGAAGGAGCTGAATGAGATACAGCGGCTACAGGATAACAGGCCCGACCCTATCTTCACGGTACGGATTTGTTTTTTTCCACAAACAACAGGTCCGATTTAGTGAAATTATTTTTTCAAAAAACCAATAACAGTTAATTTTTATCCGACTCCGTATGAAATGAAATTATGCACACATTTACGCTCACTCAAAAAATAACTTTTTACACTTCTACATAAAAGCGAAATACATAAAGTACCACTCACTCATTAACTCTAAAGCTTACAAATTTGCAATTTAGAAGATTCCATAAAGGATATAGGCAATGTAGCATCATCTATGAGCTACTTTTACAAAACTCTATCCTCAGGGGGTAAAATGGGCAAGATGCATGTACGATGCTCCTTGGAATAACTAGTTGGCTAAAACTCTGTGGCGGCCCAGGTCTCGGATCTCTCTCACAATTGAGGAGGCTCGGCTCGCACTCCGCCACGGGTTCTAATTGGCAGATAGGGGTGCGTGGCCAACGCGATTGTCGGAAGTTCTTTCGCTGACTGAAGGTCTACGATAAGGCTTACGACTACCGGACTACTATGTCAGAACCTATAAGAACATGAACTGATTTATTCACTTGTCCTTAAAAGGCAAACTGGAACTTGTAAGTACCACTAGCGGTACGAAGGTACAACCTAAGAGTTTGCATGCTTACGTTGCTTAACTTTGTTGATCAGTTAAGATTGATAAAAGCTATAAGGACTATAAAATAAAACAGGCTATAAAACAAAATATATAAGAATATACAGACAGAATTATCTTACTTAATAAATTAATGACCGTTTCAATGTCCAGGCGGAACGTTCAAACCAAAAGAATATTATGTTACGCTAATTTTCTGTACAAATAGGCACAGAATGTTCGATAACACATATTCTACGCTTATGTAGGAGACCTATTAAGGTACTATATCACCCGCAGGTGGAGCTCGTAAACGATAATTTGTTCGAGTGGCACGTGCGGCTGCACCAGATCGACCCGGAGAGCGAGCTGGCCGCCGACCTGCGTGAGATGCACATCCCCAACATCCTGCTGCACCTCATCTTCCCCGAGAACTTCCCCTTCGCGCCGCCTTTCATGCGGGTCATCGAGCCGAGGATAGAGAAAGGTTTCGTCATGGAAGGTAACTACGTCGCGCATTACTTCTATCATTGCTTACAGCGAGCTGGCCACCGACCTGCGCGAGATGCACGTCCCCTACATCAGTATGTAGGGGACGTGGTGCACCCGATCATCTGGGAGAAATTTCCTTTCGCACCGCCTTTATTGGAGGCATCAAGCCGAGGATTTAATAAGGCATAGTCATGGAAGTTAACTACGTTTTTGTGAACTGCACCTGATCTTCACGGGTTTTGTTAATCAGAAGTTATCGACAAAGGTAAATTGGATGGGTGACCGCTAGTTGTAACAATTGATAAGCGCACGGAATGCTTGAGAGCTCGGGACGCTAGGAGAAAAGGATGAAGATTACCTTAACGTCGCTTTTGTGTGTCAGTTGTAAACGATAGATAAACATCATTTTCAACATTTTGCTTACAGTTTTAGACCAAACAAAAGTGAATTATTTATTATTATAAGTGTTTACCATTGTTTATTAGAATTCAATTTGCTATGACTAAGGCTACTGTAAACTGTAAAAGCGCTTCCTTTCTTCGCTGTTCGGGATAACCATTCATTGAACTGCACTACCCTTAAAGTTAAGCTATACATATTCCGCCTCTAGTGTTGGTAGGTATCCAAGCTGTCGACCGGAACACTCAGACAGTTATCTGATCACTTCAATTCAATTCAAGTACCTGTACCGTGCTATCAGAGTTCGTTTCCAACCTAATAGTACCTATATATGAATATAACACTGACGTAGATGTAGCCAAAGTACTTACCTGCATAATACGACCCTACCACAGGTGGCGCGATCTGTATGGAGCTGCTAACACCCCGTGGCTGGGCGTCAGCGTACACCGTGGAGGCGATAGTGATGCAGTTCGCGGCGTCCGTGGTGAAGGGCCAAGGCAGGGTGGCGCGGGCGCCGGCCCGCTCCTCGAGGGAGTTCTCTAGGCGGCGAGCCGAGGAAGCCTTCAGGTCGCTCGTCAAGACGCACGATAAATACGGCTGGGTCACGCCCGCACTCTCCGATGGTTGAATGCATTGGTAGGCACTATACAATTTTGTATACCTGTGTTCGATGTAGTATTAATTCCAGTGGCCTAGGGTTCAAATCACAGGCAACAGTCTCAAATGTTATGAGGTTATATGCGTTTAAAAGTCGCTAGGTCTAGAGAAAATCTGCATTTCATAGGAAAGAAAAGACAGTTAGAGAACTGTCTTTTCTTTATCTCTATTCCCTCTGGATATGCATTTCCTGTAGTAGCCATCTAACATTCAGAGGATTGCAGGCCCGTTTGCCTTTTGTTTTTTTCTCATAAAAGATACCTAATACAAAATATGGTAGGACTATGAAAATAACTGGATCTACTCTATTTGTGGATAATTTCATGTTTCCTCGTCATGTCTATCAGATACTCTTACTCTTAGATAGTATATACAGCTATACATGGCTACCTACCTACCTATTTACATTATATTTTTTACTTACAGATAATGCTGCCAACTGCAATACAGAATGCAATGGATCTCCAGTAGTGAATTACTAAAAATAGTAATACTATAGTTATAATTAGTAAAAATATAATTTAGAATATAAAACTCTTGTGTAAGTATTTCACTCATTATTAATTTTAATGTCTTGTTCTAAGTACAGTGAAACATTCAATATTTTTATTATCTTTATCTAATAATGTACTTAGTATAACAAATTATGGGTGTGATGCAATTATATGAGTACCTACCTATTTTTGGAGGGTAGGTCTGTAGAGTTATGTTGCATTTTAATAAAACTGACAGAATTTTAATCCAGTTTATTAAGGATTTAAAATTTTAACCTATTGGGATTTAAAGTAGGTACTTATGTATTTTTATTATGTACCTACTCATTACAACTTTCGACAAAGCTTACTAAATTATTCTTTTCCTAACCCTTAAGAATATTGCTTTAATATTCTTAGACCTGCCCATTAATTTGCAATATAACTCTACATGTTACTACTGTGTATTTAAAATAAACATGTAGATCAATGTGATAAGTTAACAAGATTAATGTAAATAGTGTTTGTGCCAAACGTTTTAGTATCATTTGCTCATTGCCTAAGCATATTTTAGAATATAATCTATTGTGCTAGTTTTAATAAAGTTTTGTCAGTAGTCCTAATATTTTTTCACATATGTTAGTTTGTATATACATTAGGTATTCCCTACTACATACTTACTTTTACAGACCTAACAATCATGCATTAGTATTTTCCCTTAGGTATTATTTATACAAATATATAAAAAATATTTATTTTAATTATAAATAAAATACTTTCACCTTAGAACAAACATGATATAATTATCTGGCCACTGTTATCCCATAGGTAAGTACTTATTTTAAACACTTTCTAAATTTTTATCTTTTTAATGAAAATGTTTCCGTCCCAAGGTCATTTAATCGTTTTGATATTATTATATAAAATATAATATAGTATTTTAAACCATATATTTATCATAAAAGTATTGTATGTAGATGATTTTAATATTTATTTCATTGCACCCCTCTATCATGTGCCATGTAAATTATTTGACATGCTCTGTATGCGTAGTGAGAAAAATAAAGATTCTATTTTATGCATGCATTGTATAAATGTAGCCAAAAAAAATTAAGAGTACCAATACGCTCAATTTAGTAAATTATATTTTAATATTGTCTAAATCAAAAGGCTTGTGGCAACATTTTAATGTACATTTTTAAAATTTATCCTAAGGCCCTTAGAGATCGATGTTGTTAATTGATTATATTATTATATTTGGTAAACCAAAGATATTAATTTTTATGTAAACTAATTCTTCCCAAGATGTATATTTATATCTGGATGAATGTACAACATTGTGGATATATTAAAACTAATAAAGTAAATTACATGCTCATTAAACAATTATCTTTTATTTCGCGACGTTGTTTGTTCAACAATCTAGTCTTACGAGTTTAGATAGATAATGTGAGTCCCAACAATGCCGCATTAAATCAACAGTCTTCACTATCCATGGACCAAAGGCCGGGTTGCCAAGTATTCTAAAATATGCAGTTGATGTCAATAAAAGACCTAAATCCAATTTTGTAACGTTATTAATATTATTATTCAAATCTAGCTTTTATTATTATAATTACTAACGATCCAGCCTGTGTTTGCGACGTACCATTTTATTTTATACAACAATCATTAATTACCGTTAAAAAGTCAACAGAAGACTAAGCAATTAGCGCGGTATTAAACTGTTGACCACTCAAGGTAAAATTTACGTAATAGGCGCTTCTGTGTTTACTAATCCTTAGGGTCTACGCTAGAACTCTCGCTAGAGCTCCGGACGTCCGTCGCCTCATGCAGCACTCCGCTAGTACAATTTCGGCTTCGAGCGTGTACTGTTGCGTGTAAAAACCCGTCGCACGCGCCCGCGCCTTTTGTGGCTGCTAATACTACTCTTCAATACGGAGACACGGGCGTGCACCCGCGCCAGATTTAGCGTACGCCCTTAGATCATTAGATATTGAGTCCGTTCGGGAGTTGTCACTGGGTTGGCTATAGGCTACAGACACTCTTCATTGGCTTCCCACCAATCCAAGTTGCAGCAGCGTGGAGGTATCTAGGTCAACGTCAGTTGAATAGAATACTTGAGCTCAGTTTTGAAGCCCCAATGGGTTAGTTGTATATAAAACAGTGTTGCTGGTATGAGCTTTTTGCACCTCGACTTTTATCTTATCAATAGGTAATTTTTGCAACAAAAATGACTTAATATTATAAGCATCAAAAGGTAAGTCATCTAGCCTTTATTGTATACCTGCATAGAGTAGGCTGCCTGACTAGGTTAGACGTTTTATTGAATTGAATCTTTATTTATTGCAGGTATTTTACAAGAATAGTTTACATTTAGCAATATTTCATATCATTAATCATGAGAATACCAGGGTCAAAAATACAAAGAAAGTATTAAAATACCTTACAAAGTTTAATCATCGACTTCTTACTGTAGGTACAAGCCTAAAGCTTAATGGTACTGCTATCAGAACAAGAACAATCAAGGAATTGGTATTAGCAAATCTTTTCTGTGCTATTAGATAGCATTCAAATGATACAATATGTAGGAATGAGGACATCCCCTTGAGCAACTATAAAGAAGCAAATATATAAAAATTAACAATATAGATTTACTTTCATTACTAAATGCAATAAAATTATCTGCGATACATTAGCCATGCTGGCATGATCATATGAAAAATAAAAAATGAAGGAAATTCATTTCAAATTATGGTAATCACTCTTCACTTTATACACAAGTTGAATAACAAAAATAATTAAGAGTTATAAATATGAGATGTCAATCCCAAGAGATCACTCGCCGCCTCGTAGAGCCAACACAAGATGCAGAACAGAGCCACCTTGCACTTTGTAGTCTTGTGCAGTTTTTTCATCATTCCTGGAATATACAATATTTTACCAATTACTAGTTATTCCTCATTTGTAAAAAAACACTTTCACTAGGTTTTGTTTGAGTGTGAACGTAAAGAGCCTTCTGTAAATAGTGCTATTCAAGGTTTGTCCCAGCTGGTGTCAATGGGTGGTTGTGGATGGTGGGACTGCAAGCTTGTTAGCTATTCCCATAATATAAAAAGAAATACAGGGAATAACAAAACAACACATTCATTTAAAAAAAAAATATGCAAGGAACATTCTTTACCTTAGTGGTTATTTATTATTCAGTTTTGGATACTAAAGCTTGAGATGGTATTATTATTGTAAGTAAGTACTTATTACAATATAACAGTAAAATATTCGATGGCTTTTTCATTTTAGGAAGTAGGGGCGTGACACACAAGAGATTTGTATGGAAAATTAATTTTATATTGACGGAGCCACGGGGCATGTTTAGTTCTTTCATAAGATTCATTAACACAAGAGTTTGAACACTTATTTAGAAAGATTTCATTGAAATGATACGCACATCTGTTTCCCTGAGAATATAAGCCGTTGTTGCTGGGGTGGAATGCCTTCTTTCTCTTCCACCCTTTCTTTGATTCTCTCCACTTTATCGGTGGGTTCAATGTCGATTTCGATCTCCTTGCCCGTTAGAGTCTGAAAAACAAAACGAGGTTAGTATTCAAAAATGGCTAAGTAATGATCGAAACATTAAAAGGATAAATCTCAGTACCTTTACTTTAATTAACATGTTTGCAGATAGTTATTCTGAAGAAGGACTAATGCGCTGTCGCTTTGAAATAATGCTAATCATAAACTGTTCAGCGATTATATTTGTATCATGAATGAACACTGAATTTGCTAATTTGCTGCTATGCTAACTTCTTGACTTGCGGTAGGAAGGTAGACTATTGACATTGACATTAGTTTGACTGACACTGACATTTGTTTGATAACTACTATATAAATCACAGACTACCATATACATCATTCAGTATTGTGTTGAGCTTAGACCATAATTATAGCTCTAAGGTTCTGAGATACATTAGTCTATTAGTGGTGTTGACATTCCAACTACCGATTAGAACGAATCTAAGTATTTATGTTATTGGTAGGTACCTAGTTTGTTTTAGATTTTATTTTGTTTTGAGTAGTTTAATTTTTTATTCTATTGTACAGCCTAATTTTGACCTTTACCTCTTTAGTAAATAAATTTATTGTTATTTGCAAAAAAAAAAGTATTTACTATACCTACGTTCGTTCATGTCTTACCTTCGAGGTGCCAGCCTAGTACGCGTTGGTAGCAAGGTCACATGTACACGCATCCAGACGCAGCAGACCCTGGCTCTACGAGTTATCGCGGGGTTGGTTGCTGTGTCCGGAACGACGCGGCGACGTGGTGGCACGGGATTTGAGGGTCCGTCTGTCCGTCTGAGGGCCGTCCTTAAGTGACTTTGTAGCGGGAACTCGTGGAGACGGTCGAGTTACCTGACCACTTTGGGGATAATGGGCTGCATCGTTATGTATGGTTCGTTCTGCATGCACACATCCTCTTCCTCCTTGTTACAACAACAGGGGGGGGCACAAAACCATTCACCAGGAGCCTTTGATCTCCCCGAGTATCTGCCCGGGTAATAAGGGTAACTAGAGACCCGTAGGCCCCACATTTTTCGCCTGTCGATAATTGGTGCGGATGCGTAGAAAGACCCCTGTCATGTTATTCGAAAATAACATCAATCAACAAAATCGACATTGACGTCATTGACAATACTAGACTTGACAAGTAAGAAAACAATATTTACGTTTTCAATTGAAATGGAATGTTAGAAATTTATTGTCATTGGGTATTTATTTCATTACTGACTTTGATATCTGAACTGAACTTTTATTAAAAGCTTTAAAATAAATCAAGTAATTCACACTAGGTATTTTAGACAGTTTAATGGCAAAGATTAACCAGATATTTCAACAAATCGAACAGCTCATACACGTGGGTATGTATCATAATTAAGAATATTTTCAACATATCTTAAAATTATTGAATTTAATTCAATGTCATAATTCAAAAATATGTATTGTTTTCCAGATTATGTATCCCTATTGCTGCCAAACTTAAGAGAAGAGAATCAGGAAAACTCAGAAAACCACTTGTTTATCACTCTGAAACAGTTCCTTGAAAGCATTTTTGGAGCAATCGATGACCTGTCAAAAGAAATTAAAAAGGATAACTCAGTGCTCATTAGTGTTAAAAACCAAAAGTTATTACGAACATGTTTTCAATTAATTGTATCTTTTGGAATATCACAATGCCTTATTCCTGGATTGGGCATCAGTTTATCAAAGATATGTAATTCAACAGAAGTTCTTAAACGCATTACTTTAAATGATGAGCAAAAATATGAAGTATTAGTTATGTGCACTGACTGCTTTACCAGATGTTTTGACATACCTGTTCTTAAGACAATTCTTTTAACACACCAC